>PVIC010007068.1:0-52097 GCA_004025085.1 Thryonomys swinderianus | reverse complement strand
GGGGAAGGAATAAATATGATACAGAAAGAAAATAAAAGAGCATGTATAAAGGGGGGAGGAGGGGGGAGTGGGTAGGGATATGGGTAAAAATGAGAATTAACTTGTGGCATATACTGGTACAAATTTCCCAATGTTATATGTGATTTTGAGATGTATATAAATTGTACCAATAAAGAATTCAATTAAAAAAAAGAATGTTGATGAAATAGAAAATATGCAAAGGGAAATATGGTGGAAGTGAGTAATGAGGGGTAAAGAAAAATGTAATGGCAATAAAAAAAAGGATAACAAAGCTTCAGTATTTAGAGGGTGGAAGGTTTTGGAGTGGGTAGGGGAACGGGAAAAAATGAAAATTAAATTGTGCCATATACTGGTACAAATTCCCAATATTGAGTATGTTCATGATGTGAATATACAATGTACCAATAAAGATAAAAAAATTTAAAAAGAATTTGTTGATGAGCCACTTTTGAGGAGATACTATGGAGGAGCCATGTATGCTTTACATTAGCTTCAGTTTTTTTAAAGTTAGAAAATATCTAAGAAATAATCAACAATGATTTCTGTTTTGTTTTCACAAAATGTCCATATTTTTTCCATTTAGTATTATTGCTGATAGCTCAATTTTCTCCATAACAATTCTTTCTTCTCTTGCCATTGTATTAGAGCCATCAGTAAGTCTGAGTGATTTGTTCTCAATTGAGGATATTTAAAATAATATTAGTCTCTAATAATCAAAACCTGTGTCAGATGTCTCTTACCACTCAATGCAGTTTGGTCTAAAAGAAAACAAAATATATTTATTTGAACCTTTTGATGAAATTAGAAAGCAATGGTAATACACAGATGCTTCTTGCCCAGCCAGTGAATCATGGTTGGAGGTAATTATCTGGCTTGCCATGTGCCTCCTGGGTATAGAGCACCTTCATGTGCCCCAAGTAATGGCTACACCTTAATTAATGTCACACTTCAGTGCTGTATTGACTGTGGTGCACATCTGGTCATCAGGTATAATATGTTCATTCAATACAAGTTTTTATACTTGTTCATTCTTCTATTTTTTTAATCTTAAAGGAAAACCTAACTGAATAAATAAGCATAAAACCACACAGTAAATCTGTTTCTTAAATTCCAATTTCCTACCTGCTCATTTTCTTTGCAATCTTTATAATTCCAAAGAAAATTCCATTTAGTTTGTACTTCCTTCTGGAACTAGTTAGCAGAATATGAAGGCAATTTCATGGTTCATAGTAATCAGCTGAAATACAGTTGACCTACATTTGGAAACTGTAAAATCCTTTTCTCATTTCAAAGCAAAGCTCAAACCATTCTTTCAATTTCTACTTGGTTCATAATTACATCATCCTCTAGATTCCCACAGAATACCAATATTTCTGTAGCATGATGAAAAAAATTCTTGTAATACATAGCACCAAAATTATAAAACCTGTTATCCAGTTCAATTCCTTGTGTTGATGATTTTGGAGAATACTAAGGAAAAAAATATCAAGTTTCTTGTCTGATCTTGTAAAAATAGAGTCAGAAGTAGCCGCATGGGATGAGATGCCAGGGGACAGGGAGAATGCCACAGAGACAGGGATCCCAAACCAAGATTAGCTACAAAATTCACAAAATGTGTGAAAGAAGACTATAGGAAATTTTACAGACCCTTGAGCTACTTAATTATATGAGCCAATTTAATTAGGCCACTGGGTGTCCAGATACTTGCTGAAACATTATTTCTTCTTGTTTCTGTGTTGGTAGTTCCAGCTCCAAATCAGCTGGAAATATAACCAACTAAAGGCCCCCCTCAGTACAGGTTGTCCACATCTTATTCCCCAAAGATCTGATAGAATAAGATGCAGAGCAATACAGAATGCTTTCTTTCTGTCTGACTTGAGTGCAGTCAGGCCGTGGCCCAGCTCTCTCTTACACTGTGATCTTCGGAGTTGGACTAGAGTTTATACTGTTGATTTTCTTGATTCTCAGTCTTTTGGGTCTAGACTGAAACTATGCCACGGGCCTTCTTGGGCCTGGACTTCTCAGCCTGCAGGATCACACGAGACAGTTTTTATATAATACATATTATTCCCAGTCTATCTATTATCTGTCTGTCTCTCTTCATTCTATTTGTTCTGTCTCTCTGATGAGCACTGCTTAATACAAACTTCAAAAATGGTGTACTCTGCCAAGGTCTGAGTGATGCCTCCAGTTCATGCTAAATTCCCCTCTGCCTTTAGTTGGTTATATATCTGTTTGTCCCACTGGACTGTGAGTTTCTGTGTTGCTATTGTCCTGGTGTCCCCTACCAGACAAGTGAAGCTTAAGGGACCCCTTCTCAGAATCATGTATTAGTATGCATATCACACAATATACAGATTCACAGCAAAAATCAATTACATCTAAATATGGTTATAAAATATTTAAAAAATTTGCATTACACAGTTGCTCTATTTATATGTTAAACAACAAAATCTCATGACGGATATAATAAAGAAAATGTTGAAGTGGTGAGCATCACAAATGATATTTTGAGATATTTGTTAGATCACCATGTAAGAAGACAAAGTTTCTTCTTCCTGGTGACAAAGTCACAAGTACAGTTAACACAGCTGTGATGTATTCCCTACATGCACAATTGAGTGAGGTACAAAATTTCTGTTAAAGATGTTAATATAAATATTTTCCCCTGATTCAAGTCCAGAGAATCTCTGAATTCAGTACTGGGATATCTGAAGGGCTGTGTTTTGCTTTGTTTCTTGTAGTAGAAGTTACTTAACTCAGGGATGTTCTACCTCTGAGCTACATCTCCAGGTCTTTTTTATTTCATTTCAAGACATGGTCTAGCTAAATTATCTGTGCTCACCTCGAACTTAGGGTTCTCTTGCTTCAGCCTCCCGAATAACTGGGACTGCAATTGTGGCCATCATGACTGTTTCTTTGTTTTCTTCTATATTATCCTGCCTTTCTTCCAAAATCTAGCATAGTATCCAGTAGAAAGCAGGTAGCCCAAAATACGTGCAGAATTTATGAAGTAATCCTTTTGGGTCACAGTTTAGCTGTTTAAAGTGATTTAAATTGTATTTAAACTCATAATGAAAGGAAGGAGAATCAGAGGAGAATAAAGGGTGAAAGCCAGCAGAAAATTACAGTATCCGATTTAGTGTATTAAGCCTAGGCTGTGGCGACTCACTTCTTTCTTTCTCAGTAAATAAATTCCCAATCATTATGAAAAAAATTAACTATGATAAATTAACTTATAAATCAAATGAACCGACAAACATTTAATGCTCACATTCCAGACTTTTTATATTTTTATTTACCTTGAAAATAACTTTGTTACATAGCAATAGCTCCAGGAATATAAGCTTTCTAAAGTGTAGATTTTCCAGAAGTTAATTCTGAGGGGTATGTTTGTGTGCAAGTGCCCTATGGAGTCCTCTCAGGAGAAATTTGTAAGGGAATGAGGGGCCCGGGCAGGAGAGGGCAGTGAGGAGCTGAGCAAAGGTGTTCTTATTAGGTAATATCCAAATTTGGTCTGATCCTATGGAGAGTTCTGAAGCTTAAATTGTCTAGCCTAATGTGTCTTACCTTGAGGTATGGGATTTCTGTACCTGTCAGCTATTGGCTTTGGGCTTTTCATATTAAACTCGTATTTATTTGGCACTTATGGATTTCTAATCCTAGGAGAAACTTTAGTCACCCAAAGGTGATCCTTGATTAAGGGTAGAAGATCTGGGTCCTTAGAAGTCAAGTATAAGGAAATTGAGAGATGAGAGCACAGCTCTCACAAAGGGATCCCAGGGGATCTGAGAGCAGCACTGATAAGAATAATAATGGGGGAAAGAATAAATATGATTTGGAAAGAAAAAGAAATAACATGTATATAGGGGGTGGGGTGTTGTGGGTGGGTAGGGATATGGGGAAAAATGAGAACTAACTTGTGTCATATACTGGTACAAATTGCCCAATGTTGAGTGTGATTGTGAGCTGCGTATAAAATGTACCAATAAAGAATTTAATTTTTAAAAATTGAAAAAAAAAAGAATAATGATGATAAGTCCAGAGATTTAGCTCAGTGGTTCCAGTGCCTGCCTCGCAAGCACAGGGTCCTGAGTTCGATCCCCATAACCACATACAATGCTGGGCGTGGTGACTCACGCCCACCAGCCATCAATAACACATACCACAGTGCCGGGTGTGGTGGCTCACACCTGTAATCCCAGCACTAGGGAGGCAGAGGCAGGAGGATTGCTGAGTTCGAGGCTAGTTTGGGCTAATAGTGAGTTGAGGGCCAGCCTGAACTACAGAGAGACTCTGTCCAAAAAAAAAAAAAAAGAATAATGATGATAGCCTGCCATTAATTAGATGCGAACATTTTGCAGTATTGTTTTAAGCTTTTTGTATTAGTTCACTTTTTTTGTTGTTGTCCTAGGGATTGAACTCAGAACATTATACTTGAAAGGCAGGCACCAGAACCACTGATCTAAATCCCCAGCCCCCAGCTCACTTAATTCTAACAACCTTATAAGGTAGCTAATATTATTTATTTATTTTTTCAAATGAGGAAAACATATTTATCTACAGAAATATCTTGTCTAAAGTGACTAAGGGGCTGGATATGATGGTACATATTCACCATCCCAGCTCTTTAGGGTAGTAGAGACAGGAAAATCATAAGTTCGAGCCTAGCCTGGGCAATTTAGCAAATTAGTGAGACTCTGTGTCAAACTAAAAAATTAAAACCACTGGGAATGTTACTCAGTGAGAAGGCCTTGAGCTCAATTTCCAATGCTGCAAAACCAAAACTGAATCCAACCAACAAACCGAAGTACAAGGGAGGTTTCATGATACAACTAAAACTTTAATTCTGGTTGTGTGATTCAACAGCACATACCCTACACATGATGTTGCACACCTCAGCATGACTTCCCTGTACATGAAGCTGTTAAAACTAGCCAGACCTAAATCATCCAGCCTGAGCTCCTGTCTTGTGAGCTCATAACAAAATGAGGTGACACATGTAACACAATCCTGCAAGACAATCAATGCTAGTCATAATTGTTCTGCTGTCGTTAAAAAAGTTTGAAATGATAGAAATGATTTTACCCTTGACAGTTCTGTTTTATTTTACATGATTTGACTGGATTCATGTATTTACTGAATAAGGAGACAGGGAAAATAGAATGATAAAAGGGAAGGGGAATAGAATAGACTGTTTCTAGAAGTTATCGATAATGACAGAAGTGACTATAATGAACAAAGTTCTGTTCATTAAATATACTTACTTTTTTTTCAAGGCATTTGTTCATAAAATTATTTTCCCCTAAATGGAGTAATTTTTAAGTTCCATGAGACTGTTCTCAATGAGTAGTCAGCACGTCATCCACCCCCCATGAACAATATAACTTTTGGCAGCACTTTAGAAAACTGCCACTTTCATGACTGGATCAGTAACGATGAAAATATAATTTCTGATTTATTTAAAATGATTACCTGCATTTTGTTGCTACCTGAACTGTACTTATAGAAAAATGTAATCATTCTTATCAAAGCTTTTCTTTCTTTGAGATTGTCCAGATACCCTGGAGTGATTAAAAAAAAGAAGAAGAAGCAGCAGCTTGGGCCGGAGATTTAGCTCAGTGGTTTCGGCCCCTACATCACAAGTGCAAGGCCCTGAGTTCGATCCCGGTAACCACATACAATGTTGGGCGTGGTGACTTACGCCCACCAGCCATCAATACCACATACCACAGTGCTGGGCATGGTGGCTCACACCTGTAATCCCAATACTCGGGAGGCAGAAGCAGGAGGATTGCTGAGTTCAGCCTGAACTACAAAGTGAGACCTTGTCTCAAAAAAAAAAAAAAAGAAACTTATGGCCTCTTAACTAGGAAACAATATCAACAAATAACATTTCAATATAGTTCCAATTTTCAGGATTCTAGTTGTTTCAGGAAGAGTAAATATTTTTGTGATATGTAAAGATAACATTATGGTATGATTTTGGCTCAAGTAAAATAATCATACATGTCATAGGCTTGGGTGTGGGTCAATGGTACAGCATTTGCTTGACATGCACAAAGCCCAAAATCCCAACCCCAGCACCAAAAATTAAAATAAAACAAAAGATTCAGATTATGGTTTAATGAATAGAAGAGATATGAAAGCTATACATTGCACAGTTACCTATGACTAAGGAAGTATTTTTATATGTATTTATACATTTACCTTTTCTTTAGGGGTGAGATGTAATAACCAAATATATTCGCTAACTAGGGCAGTACAGACAGAAAACATTTAAAACAAACGTTGCAGCAAATCATCATACTGATGTAATAATTTAGAGGAGATTAGGCAACCAATTAGAATGGATGCTGGCTGAAATACAGATGAGGTTACACCCAGGGAACTTGCTAGATATAAGCCCTGCCTCAATGAATAGGATATTCAATTGTGCCAGAATTACTCAACTTTCCTTATATAGACTCTTATTTCAAGAAATTCGAGTGATTTGGGAATACCATGGGAACCTTCCACTCTCCAGGTTCCTTTCTTCTTCTCCTAACAAATCCCCAATGAGACTGACCTGAGAAAGACATAACAAATCAATAATAACTAACATGTATTGACACTCAGGTGCTCAGAATTGCACATATATGATCTTCTGTATTTCCTACATTAATTTTATAAGGTAGATACTATTATTAGTATTCCAGATTTACCAGTGAGGAAAGCAAGATGTGGACAGCAATGAATAATGCATTAGTTTTCTGTCACTAACAAAATATGTGATGCAACCTGCTTAAAAAGGAGAAAAGTTAATTTTGACTTAAAGTCTCAGAGTCTCCAGTCCATGGCTGTTTGTCTGTGTTGCTGTGGGCTTGTAGTGACACAGTGCATCATGATCTGAGCTTGTGGCACAGCAGGCTGCTCACTTTATTGCAGCCAGAAAGCACATGAGTGGCAGAGATCAGCCTTCACAATCCCACAAGGGCACATCCCCATGGGTCCTAAGATCTCTCACTGGGCCAGCCTTTCAAAGATTTCACCACCTCCTAACAACACCACAGGCTGGAACCAAACCTTTCACACATGGGTCTCTAGGAGAGTCCACATCCAAACTATAACAAGTAACTTGGTCAGAGTTATGCAATTAATGCACATCAGGGTTGGTATTCAGACTTGAGTAGACCCTCTTCTTAGCTACTATGGTGTAAATTAGCAGATGAGTATTCGCATCAACACTGTATGGTTAGCTCAGTTCCATACTGCCTGGCTAAAGCGGCAAGTGCCAAAGACGTTTTCTAACATTTGGACTATTTCCGGAAACCAGTCCCTGACCAACATTCGACTTTAGTGCAGTCACATTTACCCTATTTCTGACCTAAACTGCTTTGAACAAACAGAAAGCCATCAAGGAAGGCTGAAACAATAAAAACATATTACCTTATTCTCTTTTCCTCTGCTTTTTTCAGATATTCGTCTCTCTTCAGGACTCCCAGGATCATTTCCTTTTCGTGATCCAATAAAAATGAGAGATTGATGAACTCTGAGGTCTTGGACATGATATTTCAACAGCAGCTCTGAAGAGCAGTAATTGAATCTTCCAGAAAGTGAATTGATATATACAATTGTTAAGGTTCCTCTGACTGACCCAGAGACACTCAGTCGTTCAGGTAAAGTGGTTTTCAGAAAGCTTCTACAGAACTGCTGATGGGAGTTAGGTATTCTTTCAGGCTACACAGAAAACCTGCTTTCCTGAGCTTACATTCCCAAAAAGTCATTATTGTTTTAAGTGAAAAAGCTTTCCAAAGTCCTTGCCGTGGTGTCCGGCCAGGTACAGCTGATTTCCACTAATGATGCTCAGATTCAATCCTTCACAAAGCTATATAGCAGGAATCATATTTCCTGGGACAGAGTATAGTAAACACTGAAAAGGCAAACAAAACAAAGGAGAAAAATTAATCAGGTTATTTTCCTCATAAGACTCATAAAATTATCTAATTTTTAAAATATTAATGCACCTAACTCAAAAACACTTTTAAATCAGTAAGCATCCATTTATCAAATATTTGTTTTGTGCTTTTGTGAGTCATGAGCTGACATTTATATTGAGTCCATTCCAGGTTCTCTACACACATTTAGTTTCCTCCTTTATAATTAGTATGCTCTGCGAGCCAGATGCAATCACCACTCATAGCTGAAGCGGGTCACCACTTTGGGACAGTTAAGCGCACAGGGAAGGACCCTGAAGCATCTCCCTTCTTCCTCTCCCCTCCACAGCTAGGACCACAGCGGGAAAAGCACTGATCGTGAAATTGTTACACACCAACCAAATATATCTCACAAAAATGTTGAATGAAAAACTTAGTAAGTTACAGGAAAAAAATTGTGCAGAACAACTACATATATATGAAGAATATAACTTGTAAAAGATAATATTTAGGAAGATATGTATTTGTAGTATAAGTCTAGGTGAATTCATAAGAAATTGAAAATAATGTTTACCTCTGGGGAACAAAGAGGGATGTAATCAGAGAGGTGAACACCACACATTTATCTGCAGTGAGAGTAATGTTTTACTTTGAAGAAGAGAGTTTATGACAAATGATTTATACGGTTGCTGGTGAATTATTCTAGACATGCCTTGTATATACTAGCTCCCTTATCCATAGTTTCACTTTCTGCAGTTTCAGTTACTTGCAGCCTGAAAATATTAAATTAAAAATTCAATATTTTGATAAATTAAAAATAAATATTAAAAATAATTGAAAATTAAATGAAAAATTCTAGAAAAAAATAATTCAAAACTTTTAACTTATGTGCTGCTCCAAATAGTGTGATGAAATCCTGTGCCATCTCATTCTGTCCCGCTCAGGATGCAACTCCCCCTTTTGTACAGTGTATATACATCATGTATCCTACCTGCCTGTTAGCCATCTTGTTTACCCCATCACAGTGCTTTTGTTTAACTAATCCTTATCTTATTACTGCTTTCAGAATGCAAAAGTAGTGATATGAAGAAGACATCATACAAAGAAGCATGAAACATGGAAGAACACATTAACTCTGGTACTATGTGCCAACATTGAGTAGCATATAGAGGAATATTATATATTCATATATACTTCAGTGTAATATGGTACTATCTGCAGTTTGGGGCATCTCCTGCAGGTGCTGCAACACATCCTTCACAGATAAGGAAGCACTACTATACCACAAAGTAGATGTTTGAAAATGACACCCTTGTTAATAGAGGAAGCTTTCCAGCTTCCTCAGCTATGTGGGGGGCTGAGACAGGAAACAAGTTCTTGACCAGCTGGGCAAGCTAGCAAGATCCTGTCTCAAAATAAAATGAAAAGGGTTGAGCATGTGTGATAGAGTACTTCCCTAGCATGCATGAGGCCCTGGATTTTATCCTCAGTAACATCAAAACAAAAAGAGGAAAGGAGGAGAGAGGTAGGACAGAATGGGGAGGGCTAGGGAAAGAAGGATGGGGAAAGGGAGGAAGAGATCTTTTGTCTCATTCTCAGCTTTTCAGCACATTTCATTGGTTTGCTACCTGGGCTCTCTTTGTACAGCCCTTTAGGAATGGTGACATTCTATTGAATTTTGTAATTGAGCATCATCCCAAGATACTGTCTCTCAGCCTCCTCCAGGCCTATATACTAGAATCTACATACAAGTTACATTTGGCTTGCTTGGTTCTCACCATTCTTCCAGACATAACTAGATAGCTACTGGAAAGCTATCTTGGAGAGTTCCCAAAACTATAAGATTAGGCTGACTCAGAATCTAGATATGAAAGGCCAGGATCTTGTCCAGACTCTCCTTGACTGTTCAGAGTCCCTATGTGTCTATATAGTGTGCACCCAACCAGAATTTTGTTAAGTGACTCAAACTGAATTGCTTCCCACAAACCAAAAGATAATACACTCTGAGAAGACTATACCCGTAACTGCTGATTGTTTAGATTTAGCCTTCCTTCCATCTCCAAAACCCTAGATGCAACAGATATCAGAAGACCCTACATTTAAAATGAATAGGAAGGAACAAGGTTATTGCAGAATGTAATATTTGGGATTTACAACACTGTCAACTGTTGTTTCCTCAAATAAAGAACACAATTGTTCTTTTTTATATATACCTTGTATGTCTCGTATGTTTTTATGCTGAAATGGGCAAAATAATTATAAATTCAGTGAATGAATATGTGACCATTACAGTTGGGCTCACTTAAGAAATATTTTATGCTTGAAATGTCAGATTTATAATTTTCTAAATGAATATTCCAGAGAATTGGATTTAGATGTTATTCAAGGACTGGGGAGCAATAAAAATACTTGAAGTGGGGCTGATGGTTATCTATAAACAGATGAGACACATGTACAAACTGAACCAAACACAGAGGACCCTGTGGGCTGGACCAGAAAATTCACTTCCCAAGGGAAAATTCTATTAATAGTCAACCTATAAAGAAGAATCTGGTAGAAGATGAATTTTACCATTGACAATTAGTTGTATGATTGCAGTGATTCATGGTATGAAAAACTTCCAGGTGGCAGTTCCATCATCCAACATGAGTGCCACACATTTAAAATGATAGCCATTGATATCTGAGATAAAAGACAGGGCATATCTGAATATGTGTGATTATTCGGTACTCCAAAGGGAGTGTTAAAAATAGAATGTTTATGGGCATGTCTGAAATGAAATTAATAAAAATAAAATGAATTTCTTTTGCGTACATTATGGAGTAACAACACAATAGTTAGATGGATCTCAGCACATTTATAGGGATATTTGAAGTACAAGATGAATAGTGTATGCACCAGTCACTCAAGGATGACTTTCAGCTAGATCAGCAGTCATCCTGCAGGACAGGTGGAACTGGAATACCACAAAAATTCACACAACTGGCAAAAAATGAGAACTACCTGATAGATGAAGGTACTGTGAGAAGGGGGAAAAAAAGTACTACTCTTGCAATGAAAGATTTGATCAAATGCTGTGGAATTGCAGGGATTTCTTTTCAAGGGAGCAGTTTCTTCTCACATTGACTACTCTGAATGGTACATTAAACAGGAGTGTCAGGCAGGTGCATCTGGAACAAGAAGAGACCTAAAAGAGCAAAAGCAATCCTATGGAACGAAGACGTGACAGGGAATATCACAGTCCACAGCTTGAAATCATATTACAAACCTATGATGGTAAAAACGAACAAACAAACATCCAAAAAAACCTAGCATGGTACTAGCAAAGAAACAGACAAAAAGGTCAATGGAATAGACTAGAAGATGAGGAAATAATTTCAGACATACCAAGCCACCTCATCTTTCACAAAGAAGCCAACCACCCTCACTTCAGAAAAGACAGCATCTTTAATAAATGGTGCTGAAAAAACTGGGTTTCAACTTGCCAAAACTAGACCTAGGTCTTCCACCACGTGCCAACCTGAAGTTGAAGTAGATTAACTAACTAAATATTAGAAGAGAAACACTAAACCTGCTGTAAGATACATTAGGTAGAACTCTTGGAGACACTGACATAGGGAAAGAAACTGAACAAAACCTCAGTAGTATGGGAGCTAGCAGAAAGAATCAACAATTGGGATCTCATCTTATAAAAAGCTTCTGCACAACAAGAGAAACCACAAACAGAGTGAAAAGACAGCCTACCATGTCGGAAAAATTTTACCAGCTGTTCCTCAGACAAAGGTCTACTATTTATGATATATATGAATCTTTAAAATATGCTCCTCTTTTTCTAGTAGCTTAAGGTTCGAATTAGATTATTTGAGCTCACTCTGTTTTTCTGGCGTAGCCATTCACTGCTATGAATTTTCCTCATAGAACTGCTTTCATTGTGTCCCATAGGTTCCTGTATGTTGTACTGGAGTTTTCACTTAATTGTAAGAACTGTTTAATTTCCTCTGTGACCCACTGGTTGGTCAGTAATGTGATGTCCAGTTTCCAAGTGTTTGTAATGATCTTGGAATTTCTTTTGCTATTCAGCTCCAATTTCAAGGCAGAATAAGCTGACAGTATACAGGGGATAACTTCACTTCCTTCGCATTTACTTAAACCTGTTCTATGAACTAGCATGTGGTCTATTTTTGAGACTGATCCATGAACCAACATCATCAAAATGGCTACACTCCCAAAACTACTATATGGATTCAGTGCAAACCCAAGTGAAATCCCAACAGCATATTGTACGGATCTAGAGAAAATTATCCAAAAATTATTTTGGAATCACAAAAGACCTAGAATAGCAAAAGGAATTTTAAGCAACAAGGACATGGCAGAGGGGATTATGGTCCCCAACTTGAAACTTTACTATAAAGCCACTCTGATAAAAACTGCATGGTTACTGGCAAAGTAACAGACCTGAGGATTAGTAGAATAGATTAGAAGATACAGAAACAAATCCATATATACCAACCCACCTCATCTTTGGCAAAGAAGCCAAATATCCTCAGTGGAGGAAAGATAGCCTCTTTAACAAGTGGTTCTGGGAAAACTGGGTTTAAACCTGCCAAAGACTAAAGCTAGATCTATCTCATTTGCCATGTACTAAACTAAAATCAAAGTGGATTAGAGACTTAAATGCTAAAACAGAAACAATAACCTGCTGCAAAATAGGACAGGTAAAACTCTTGTAGAGCTTGGTTTAGGGAAAGACTTGATGAACAAAACCTCTATAGCATGAGAACTATCAGAAGAAATCAACAAATGGGATCTTTATTATTATTATTATTATTATTATTATTATTATTATTAAAAAGCTTCTGCACAGCAAAGGAAACCACAGGCAGAACAAAAACACAACCAACAAATTGGAAAAGAATCTTTGCCAACTATTTCTCACACAAAGGTCTACTATATAGGATATATAAAGAGCTTTAAAAAACCAGTCCCCCCAATTTAAAGACCCAATTCAAAAATGGGCATCTGAAATGAACAGACACTTTTCAGAGGAAGAAGTAAAAGCTGACAAGAAGCATATGAAGGAATCTTCAACATCACTGGTCATTCCAGAGATGCAGATGAAGACAATACTGAGATAACATATCACTCCAAAAAAAAAAAAAAGACTGCTATCTCAAAATTAGTCAGCAACAAATGCTGGTGAGGCTGCGGAGAAAAAGGAACCTTTCTCCACTGTTGGTGGGAATGTAGACTGGTTCAGCCTCTATGCAGGTCAGTGTGGAGATTCCTCAAAAAACTAGGATAAGAGTTCCCATTTGACCCTGCTATTGCCTTGCTAGGAATACACACAAAAGAATTAAAAGAATCATATCATAGTGACATATGTGCCCCCATGTTTATGGCAGCTCAGTTTTTGAAAGCCCAGTCTTGTAAACAACCCAAATGCCCATCAACTGGAAACTGGATAAAGGAGATGTGTTTTTTCTATATAATAGAATATTACTCTGCCTTAAAAAATGTTAAATGTGAGTCATTTATACTCAAATGGGCATACCTTCAGGACATACTCATAAGTGAAATAAGTAGGTCACAAATGTGTAAATATTATATCTGCTTTCTGGTATGAAAAACTGAAAAAGTTAATGAGTTCTAGAATGTATGATGGCTATTATGAAAGAGAAAATATTCAAAGGGAAATGTGGTGGAGGGGTGAGTTATGAGGGGTAAGACAAAATGTGATGGTACTAAAACAGTAGAAACAAAGCTAATGTATTTAGGGAGTGGAGGGTTGTCCGGTGGGTAGGGGAATGGGAAAAATGATAATTAAATTGTGTCATGTACTGGTACAAATTCCCAATATTGAATGTGATCGTGATGTGTATATACAAAGTACCAATAAAGATAAAAATTAATAAAAAACTGATTTAAAATAGTGAAAGCTTTGAAATAGACTAAAGTCATAGAAATACTATGGTGTATACTTTAAATAAAGTACTTAATCCATTAATATGAAAATATCTAACATTGTAAGTGAAAAATAGGAAGATGTGCTTTTAAATGCATATATATTTAATGTGATACATAAATTGTATGTAATACATGTGGATACATAGGAAAATGTAAAGTATGATAAGTACTAATCTGTGAGTGGTGTTTCACAAAGAGATTGAAGCTGGACTGTCAGGAGTTTGAAAATGAATGAAAAGAATCCTATTTCATATTGTTCATTATTTTGGACATGTTCATATAACCATATAATATTTATATATTATAAAATTTTAAGAAGCAATAAAATTCAGTAACTGTCTGAATTTAGAAGCAAAAGGGAAATAGGTCAAAAATAACTTGATCCTGAAAGAATACAGGGGACATTAGCAGCACTAGGTGTTGCTGAGGGTGGGCAATAGTGGATTTGGGTGTCAGGAATGTTGTGGGTTGTGTGATACATTAATTCTTTAAAGGTTTCTGTCTCCATTCTTGCTCTTCCTAATAAGATTCCTCCAAAGCACAAATTTGACATCTGTCATTCTTACATGGAGAACACTTTATATCTTTGTTTTTGTGTGTTTGCTACTGAAGCTAAGAGATATGCCATTAAAATAAATAGGTCAAAAAACAAAAGTCTAAAAACAAAGATAAAGAAAAGATGATATTTATATAAAATGTAGTATTCTCTGCCATAAAGAACATACGCTTGATTCATTTGTAAGAAAATGGATGCACCTTGAGATGAGAAGCTTAAATGAAATAGACAGATAAACCCAAATATTATGGTTTCTTTTATATTAGAAACTCAAAGAATAAATTAATGAGCAAAATAAAATAAAGTTAGTATGAAGCAGGGAGATAAAATTTTTGCAGAAGGAAAGAGGACTAAAAGAGATAGGACATGGGAAGAGAATGAAAGGGGATTAAAAAAAGAATTAAGGTGTACTATGTACATGTACCAATGCAATGCATACATCCTCTAAACCTGTACCGATAAAAAAAATACACTCGCACAAATATACCTCCATTCTCTTTGATTCAAAAAATACTCACAGGTCTCTGACGTCTTAAACTTTCTATGAATAATTATCAATCTGAATAATTACTTGAAAAGATACATTTTATTAATAAAAATAAATTGTTAATAAGAGTATTTTATGTATAACATGGTGGAAGATTCATAATATGAAGGAAAGTGAAGAAATCAGCATACAAAACTGCTAATGAAATGTGATACTAATTGTATTAAAAGCATACATGTACCTAAATACTACAAAAGAAGAAATGGTAACAAGTGAACCAAAATACATGCTAGTTCTATCTCTGAGTAGTTATATTATGAGAGTATTTTAATATGTTTACAACAGTTTCTATTTGTGCATTTTTACAGTGGATACATAAAAATCAGTACATTAATATCCAACAAATGTCATTTCTGTCAGGGTTTTAGCTCAGGTGGTACTGCCCCTACTCTGGAAGCACAAGGGCACAAGTTCAATACCCGGTGCCACAAAATATATCCATCCATACATACATACATACATACATACATACATACACAAATATGTTTCAGACATATCAGTGCAAATCTATGTGTCGTTATACACAATAAACAGAGCCATTGATTATTGTGGTTGACCACCAAACAGAATGAAGAACGGTAGAAGCATCACAGGGCAGGGCAGGGGAGTCTTGAGTTCAATGCATTTATTTTTTAAAATAATGTTAAATTTTCTAAGACATGTTCAGTCTGGGAAAAAAAAAACCCTCCAAAAAGTACAAACAGAATCAGTCCCAGATTAAATGAATGTTCATTCTATAAATGTGTATAAAAGTATGTGTCAGTTGGGAGTGGTGGCTCACGCCTAAGTAATCCCAGCACTTGGGAGGCAAAGGCAAGAGTATTGCTGAGTTCGAGATTTCTCTGGGCTTCACAGTGAGCTCAGGGCCAGCCTGAACTACAAAGTGAGACTCTGTCTCAAAAAAAAAAAAAAAAAAGTATGTGTCAGACACTGTTCTAGATTTAGGGCACACATATGTAAAAAAATTTCAGGTCCTATTCTCAAGGGGCCTATTTACTTTCTAATGGACATAGATATAAACACAGAAAATCTTAAATGCCAATTTTGGCTCTGAGGACATAAAGAAAAGAACAACTGGAATGAAAAGAATAGTGATTCCATTTTCTTTCTGTATCATATTTAAGGGGGGAGGAGGGGGGAGTGGGTAGGGATATGGGTAAAAATGAGAATTAACTTGTGGTATATACTGGTACAAATTTCCCAATGTTATATGTGATTTTGAGATGTATATAAATTGTACCAATAAAGAATTCAATTAAAAAAAAAAGAATAGTGATTCCAGATTGTAAACATAAGCAAATAGAAAAAAGTTGCAAGAACACATGAACAGCCTAGAAAATAGTGAATAATCCCAGACTGTGGGCTGGGTCAATGGCAAAGAGGTAAGAGGAAAGACAATGTCAGGGAAGGAGGAATATGGTTTCGAAAGAAGGCATCTTGAGTTTATCTAGGGTTTTTCAAACCACCTTCAGGAATGTTTTTTTAGACTGGAGTTGATCCTTGTCTCAAGCATAACAGCTGTGTTTTCTGCTGATCTGTAAGTTGGATTTCCTAGTAGGAATTAATTTCAAGAAAGAGTTTCAGGACCTTAAATAATTTTGATATTATCCCCATGCTCTCAAGATGCTAAAATACCTTTAATTTAAAGAATACCACAGTCAGATTTCTATTTTAGGTTTGTGTTTTGAAATACCAGCCCTGCAGAGTGATTGGCTAAAAGACAGGGTAGAGGCCAGGGCGACAATGAGGTTCTTGCAGGGGCGCCAAACAGAGATGAAGAACTAAACTATATCAGTGGTAAAGGAAATAAAGCTCGTTTTTGAGATGTTAGGGAAAAATCTCAATAAAATCCACTGTTCAGCTAGATTGGTATCGTAGGAAGCAGGAAGAGAGTGATTGAAGTTTTCAACATGGGGAACTGCCAATGTCTTTAGATTTTAATATACACAAGAATTTCTACAGAGTTGATTAAAAATAGATTCCCAAGCATCCACATCCAAAGACTCTGAGTTAATAAAATTGGAATAAAACCTAGGAATGTTGGTGATAATACTGTTGACAGAGATGGATTATACATAAAAGAAAAGCCAAAGCAGTGACAGCTGTGGAGATTGCAGCCAGACTGGGTAAGTTTGAGAATGAGTACAAACAGAAATTGGGGCAGTAGGAGAAAATATCCTAGAAAGATGACTGTAGCAGTTGCTTGACTTGAACAAGATGATCCTAATACAGGGGCAGGAACTCTGGTTCAAATCTAGACTCAGAGATTTTTGGTTGTGAGATCTTGGAGATAAGACTGAACCTCGGTATGCCTTTCTTAGGTAGAAAATGCTGGAGTATCCATGGTAAATCTTCAGGAAGTACAAGCAGTTAGTATTATTAGTAGCAGCATTAGACTTATATTTCAGCCTATGTTTCATAGATTCAATAATTTTCTCAATATAATGAAAGATTTTTTACTAGAATTAATCCCAGTTCAAGAAGCTACTCTGTAGGTTGCACTAGAGCAATTTTTAGTTAAATTTTTAGTTAAATGCTGTTGTACTTAATTCTAAAGCCAAACATATCTACTTTTCACAAGTACAAAGAGATTCAGAGAGAAATTCACTTGAAAGAAACCAATAGCTGTTTAGTTTGTTGTATATTTGTTTAGAAAAAGCTTTCTGTGTTCAGAGCTCAAACTGTGATAGCCACTAAATGCAATTAGGTGGTAGCTGTGAACGATTTGAAGGGAGTTAAATTCTTCCTCATGAACATAGCTAGTGAAAACAGGTCATTCAAATCTTTTTTAATGTGGCTGACTGGATTTCTTTGAGGTTAAGATGAATAGCATTTTCTCAGTGCTAGTCTCTTAATTAGGAGATGATTCTCATCATAAATTGGGTTTTCAGTATACATCTTGTTCTAATTAGAATATGCAACATAAAAATCACACATCTGCCTGTGGGTACAAGACCTCTGGATATACCATTATCTGTTGAAAGTTGGAAAAACATTTATTTTGCACTAGGTTTTATTGCTTCATTTGAAAACTCATCCTTGTGCTGGAGATTTAGTTCAGTGGTTCTGGTGTCTGCCTAGCAAGCTCAGGGTCCCTTGTTTGATTCCCCGGTAACCACATACAACAATCAGTACCACATACCACAATGCTGGACATAGTGGCTCACTCCTGTTACCCCAGCACTCAGGAGGCAGAGGCAGGAGGATTGCTTAGTTCGAGGCTTCCCTGGGCTACATAGCGAGCTGAGGGCCAGCCTGAACTACAAAGCGAGACTTTGTCTCAAACAACAACAACAGCAAAACGCATCCTTGATATCATGTAGCTTGAATTAATGCAACAAATTTCAAAATTTTAAACGTGTACTAATTTAATTGCTGTCTATACATAGCTCTTGGTAGGACATATAAATTGACTTCACTGTATTCCCCTTTTTCAATAAATTGAGTTTATTGGCACATTCTAGGAATACATTATGATCACATTCTTCATTGAGAATTTGTACCTATACAAGCTGTATCTTGATGCTTATTTCTTCCCATTCCCTACCTTCCCTTCAACCCACCATCCCCTATATTCATTACCTTTGTTTCCCTTTTATCTTTTTTACCATCAAATTTTTCTTTTGAATTACATGTATTCAATATTACATCACAGTGTAGTTTTACTAGGTGGTGATTGCTAAACTTTATATTCATTTTATAATCATGTAAAAGTATGTTTAGATTTACAGTCTATTCTGAACATGGAAACATCATTGTCTGATTTCTCTGTGCCAACTTGATTCTTACACACACATCCCCACTTCCCATTTCATCTATACTTTGGTGAAGTCTACCACTCCCATTCTTAAAAAAGACTGTCAACATTAAATAATTTTTAAAACCTATCAAATAGTATGAGATACTTCGTTAATAGCTTAAAAGTTTTATGTGAACAAAAGCTATAATATCATTAGGAAATGAGAGGTAAACCTATACACAGTGTGTTTATCATTGTTATTCTCTAATTATTTTTATGAATTTTTATAGAAAGGCTTTTATATTCTATTTATTAATAGTTGCATTACATTAAAATAAAATTTCAAAAAAAATAAAGGTATATTTCTTGGTCTTGACTATTTTACTTGCTTTAAAATGATATGTATCTGAGAATTGTTTATAAAATTCATTTTTCTTAATGTCCCTTTAAGTCCTGATACTTTCTTTGAAATATTTTCCGACTCCACAACACTGAAATGAAAGTGCTAGTGAAGTTTAATTACTGGAACTGACAACCTTAAAATGAATTGGGCATGTTCTTAATGTAGGAACAGAGTGTTTTCTGACATTTTGTTAGGAGGATTATTAGCTTGAATAACTCGACTGTTACAAACATTAAAAACTAAATTAAACTTTAATAAGTGTTACAAATAGTACTATGCTTACTTAGAAATGAGTGAGGTTATTAAAGGTTCAGTGAAAGTGAATTTGATTTTAATATTTTTTCAGTAAAGAGAAAAGTGAAATAAAACATTAATACTTGTACCTGATAATGCTCAGGGGAAAGTTAAAAATTAAAGTGAGAGAACATTTAATGAATAAAAAGTAGTTAAAGTGGAAAATAAGTGTACCTCATAAATATGTATAGTCATGTAAGTTTAGAAAGACAATTTAAAATTTTATTTTTAAATTTAATTTTCTATTAGTATGTGCAAGAATTTAAAATTTTAAAATAATGAAAACTAAGTGCATGTACCCTGTCAGTGCAATTACCAATATCAATCTATTATAAATTGTGCTAATATAAATATTAGTATCCACATATCCCTGTTATATGATGATTTTAACTCTTTGGGGAACATATCTAGAAGGGGGATAGCTGGGTCAAGTGAAATCCCTATTTTCAGTTTTCTAAAGGAATCAGTGTCCAGACTGATTTCCATGGTGGTTGTACTAGTTCATACTCCCATTAACAATGGAGAAGAGTTCCTCTTTCTCCACACCCTTACCAGCATTTGTCATTATTAGATTACGTTGATGATGATATTCTTTCTAGGGTAAGATGAGATCTCATTGTAGTTTTAATGTGCATTTCTCTGATGGCCAGCAATAAAGACCATTTTTTCATGTTTTTATTGGCCGTTGGTACTTCTTCTGAGAAGTTTCTATTCATTTTGGTGGGGCAGTTTCTAATTAAGTCATTTATTTTTTTATTTGTTTTTGCTTTTTTTTTTTTTTTTTGAGACAGGGTTTCACTTTGTAGTTCAGGCTGGCCCTGAGCTCACTATGTAGCCCAGGCAAGCCTCGAACTCAGCAATCCTCCTGCCTCTGCCTCCCGAGTGCTGGGATTACAGGCGTGAGCCACCACGCCTGGCTGTTTTTGCCTTTTTTTTTTGAGACAGGGTCTCTTTTTGTAGTTCAGGCTGGCTCTGAGCTCACTATGTAGCTCAGGCAAGCCTCAAACTAAGCAATCCTCCTGCCTCTGCCTCCAGAGTGCTGGGATTACAGGCTTGAGCCACCAAGCCAGGCATTTTTGGTATATGGTACTGACTGCTGGTGAACACAAGCCACCATGCCCAGTATTGTTGTATGTGGTTACTGGGGATCGAACCAGGGACCTTGTGCTTGCCAGGCAGGTGCTGGAACCACTGAGCTGAATCTTCAGCCCTATTTTTGCATTCTTAACATGTTCTTGATATCAGTCCTCATCTATCCCACTATTTTTAAAATATTTTAAATGTGCCAGTTTGTTTCATGTATCTTATTAGCTTACTTAAAAGAAAAATTTGTTATTTGTGTCTTCTTTGTAAGAATCTTTTTGTCTATGATTTCTACTCTAATACTTTGAAGATAATGATACATAGTGTATTAAAATTTGTTAATTCTCTTATTACATTGTTATGAATTTTTTGTTTTCTTCATAAAATAAACAAGAAAATGATTCAGATAAAAAAATCTAGTGCTTAGCAGTGCATGACCAATACTTGTCCCTAAAAATTTATTGAATGAATGAATATAAAAATATGTAATGGATTTTTTTTTAGTTTTTTTCCTTTTTTTTTTTTTTTTTTTTTTTTTTTTTTTTTTTTTTTTTTTTTTTTTTTTTTTTTTTTTTTTTTTTTTTTTTTTTTTTAGTTTTTAGCTTTTAGCTTTTAGCTTTTTGAGACAGAGTCTCTCATTGTAGATCAGGCTGACTCTGAACTCACTATGTAGCCCAGGCAAGCCTTTAACTCATGGCAATCCTCCTGCCTCTGCCTCCCAAACGCTAGGATTACAGGCTTGAGCCACCACATGCAGCTGCAACGGATTTTTTTTTAAACAGCACAAAATACTTGTGATTTAGAAAGACAGTGTCACTTATGTTATCAGGATAGATTTTATATCATAGAGTGATTTTTAATGTTTTTTTTTTCTAACTGTGAACAGTACTGGGAATTAAACTCAGGCTCTTCACACTGAGCCATATTCCAGCCCATTTAATATTTTTTATTTTGAGACAGTCTCTTGGGAGGCCTCTAAGTTGTTCAGGCTGTGCTCGAACTTGAAATTCTCTTGCTCCAACCTCCCAGGGAACTGGGATTATAGTCATGTGCCACTTTCCCCAGTCACAAAAGTCAATCTTTAAAACAGAAAGTGACCCCCCCCAGCAAATTTAAAGAACCTCTTCAAAAATGGGCATCTGAAATGAGCAGACACTTCTCAGAGGAAGAAGTAAAAGCAGCCAAGAAACATATGAAGAAATGCTCAACATCACTAGTCATTCCAGAGATGCAGATGAAAACAATACTGAGATTTCATCTCACTCCAAAAAGAATGGCTGTTCTTGAGAAATCAACCAGCATAAATGCTGGCGAGGCTGCAGGGAGAAAGGAATCCTTCTCCACTGTTGGTGGGATTGTAGACTTGTACAACCATTGTGGAGACCAGTGTGGAGATTCCTCAGAAAACTAGGATTAGAGGTCCCATTTGACCCTGCTATCCCCCTGCTAGGAATATACCCAAAGGAATTAAAAGATTCATATTATGGAGACCTATGTACACCCATGTTCCTAGCAGCTCAGTTTGTGATAGCCCAATCTTGGAAACAACCCACATGCCCATCAACTGGAGACTGGATAAAGAAGATGTGGTTTTTAAAAAATATATATGTATAAAATGGAGTATTACTCTGCCGTAAAGAATGTCAACTTTCGTTCATTTATGTGCAAGTGGATACACCTTGAGGACACACTAATAAATGAAATAAATAGATCACAGATATGTAAATACCATATATTTTCTCTGGTATGAGAACCTGTAGATGTAAATGGACTCTAGAATGTATGACAGATTTTGTAAAATTGGAAACATTCAAAGGAAATGTGGTGTGGGAAAGTAATGAGGGGAAAGAATAAATATGATTTGGAAAGAAAAAGAAATAGCATGTATATAAAGGGTGGAGTGGGGGTGGGTAGGGATATGGGTAAAAATGAGAATTAACCTCTGTTATATACTGGTACCAATTCCCCAATGTTGAGTGTGATTGTAAACTGTATGTAAAATGTTCCAATAGAGAACTCAATTAAAAAAAAACAGAAAATGAAGCCATAAGGGCATGTTTTATTAACCACACCTTATATAAATGATTTGCTGAAAGGCAAGACCAACCTGATCTAGTGAACTTGCCTTCCCCGGACACTTACATGTATTTATTACATTTTGTTTCTCTATGAGTTTTTCCTGCCTTTGAGATGATCTTTCAGAATTTAAAGTAGCCACTACAGTTGTCATATCAGCAAGTGATATATGCAAATTGGGAGCCACTTCTTATATTGTTGTCTTCAGGTAGCATCGGATGTCTATGGACTAAGATAGATGGGGGACCAGGAGAAATCATAATTAGAAGATGTGAAGAAATAGAGACCACAAGAAATTATGAAACTACTAGAATGAGATCAACAGGAATGAAAGCTGCTGAAGAGAATTAAAGAGTTCTATGAAATCATCTAAAATGTGCAAATGTGGGTAGGGAGTGGGTGGAGAGAGAGAGAAAGAGAAGTAGAGAGCAGATATACACAACATATGGGGTGCACAAATATATAGTTACACATGAACCTAAATAGAAAGTATTAAACATGATTAGCTAAGTGTTTACATATGCTGGCAAAATATCTACGCCCATTGTATAATAAAGCTTAGGTTATACATGCTGCTCTTTTCATATATTTTAAAGCTTCATTTCCTTTTCTCTTAATATACTAAATAATTAGACAAAGTTAGTTTCAATAAACATGCTAAATGCACTCCAAGACACAAAGTGGCAGACATCCACTGATTTATTCATTAAGTCTGTTAGAATACTTTACCAAACAGAATAAGTTGAAATACACACAGATAATCCCCATATTTAAGCCAACAGAAAACTTTGGGAACTTATAAATACATAGAAAAAACATGATTTAACAGCTCAGAGACAAATAAAATATTTTCTCACTTTTATTCTTATCCCTTTGCATGATATTAGTTGTTCAAATAAGCATATGTGAGTTTATGTTAAGGCGCAAGTTAAGGATTTCACTGGAGTCCAAAAGAATGGCTTCCTCAACTTAAAGAGTATGAATCATAAGGTCATGTGTTTAAGCTGTTATCTAAATACCATATAAACAACTTAATATAAAATGAAAACCTAAAAAAAATTCCTGTATTTAAATATTTTTAAGGAAGTCAGTATTTAAGTTCTATTTTTGAATGTATTATTACATAAAAATGATATTTTATATTATTTTGACTGTTATATGTGTGTGTGTGTGCACGTGTGTGTACAACCTCTGTTATATCCAGGTATACCTTCTGACATATTATTTTGCAAAAATATGTCTATACTTGAAAGAAGAAAAGAGTATTTGTGATTTAAAAATTATATTGAAGGGAAAATTTTCAAACTCTGCTGTATTTTTCCTGTACTTATTCATATTCTCAGTCAATAACTCATTTCTTCATGCTACTAAAATATAATGTTCATGTCAAAATTATTCAGGGATTTTTCAGATTTTACTCATGCATACACACATGCACACATGTGTGCACATGCACATGTATTATGTATTTGTTCATATCGAGAATGGGTCTAAGTGCAAAAATAATTCAGTAATAGTAAGTTCAACATTCAGGATTTCTAGTATATAAAAGAAACTGAAGAGTACTATTTTATACATAGACCTGTGAGAAAATTTTGGCAAAATGACACAATACTCCTATGAACTTGATTTCTGTGTCATGAGGGTACATATTTGTACCTAGACATATTCATTTTTCAGTAATATCTATTCCAATGTTTCACTTTTTAGATTAAATTCAGGGCTAATAACAAGATACTATTCATATTTCTCCTCCAAATCCATCAAATTTATAGCAGCTGTCAGGTCAAAATACCCCTTCTCCATATGTCTCTCCTTTTCCTTTTATTGTAAAATCCAACATCAAGTGGTGGAAAGAGAGTCATTTTCTTCCTGACATACCACCTTCTTGCACAGACACACAAAATATAACCATCAAGAAAATGTATATCACACTGGACGTTCCCTAAACACATTAGTCTTACCTCAGGCTGAACGTTATTTCAACTGGAAGGTTAGAATATTCTTGTAGACTTCCTTTTCTTTCAGACACACAGACTGTGCAATTCGGAACTATTTGCCTCTCATGATGTGCTAGGACCAGGAACCTGAAAAACCAGCCTCCCCGGTTCCCACAATCTATTTACACACGAAACACACCCACTAGCACAGAGTAATGTTTGTCTGTGGTAGACAGCTATTCCAAGAAGCAGGCAGTGTCTACATAGCTGAGCTGAGATCAAGAGGGGAAAGGTAACAAATTTCATCTTCTAAGGCACATTTAAAATGAATTTTGACATGGCCTACTTTTCTACCAATGTTTGGAAGGTGATTCACTCTTTTGTTATTTTTCCTAACTCTGAAAAACTCTATTCTTAAAGGACCTGAGAGGGGGAAGTACATGTAATAATAACTAAATATGTGTGTCAGTCACTGTTGCAAGTCCTTGACAAACCTTGCCCCTCTACTGTTCCCGCACTTTATTAGTTATGTACTAATATTATTGCCTTCACATTACAAATGAACAAACTGCGCTGTTTCCTCATAATCACTCAATTAGTAGAACTAAAAGCTAAGCACAGGCGCTTCAGTACCATGACCCGCATACAGATGCTTACTTAACCACAACATTGCGTTGAACACTAGATAATAATCTCTTCTTAGCATTTATAGTAACTATACTGCATTTTGCCTTGAATAAACTGAAATTTTTGGAACATTACTTCCACAAGATGAATATTTATTTGTATAAGCACAATCAAGTACTTTGTTAGCTGCAGTAAAAGATCCTAAAGAGGAAGTGCTAGGTAACCAAAGACATGAGCATAGCTTTAAACATCAAGAGAGTTTTCACTTTTTTGTGTCCAAAAAAAATCATATAAAACAAACCAAAAGAGCACTTTAGAAAAGCTTTAAGTGTCTATGTTTATTTTGTTTTTCAGGTTCACTAACCCTTCAGCCACCCTCAAACTGATAAGCCAAGCTTTTTTCAAGGATCCAATTTTAAGTTCTAAAATTTCCAGTTAATTAGTTTTATACTTTCTATTTCTCTGTTGACATTTACTATCTGTAAAACAATTTATTTTTCTTTTATTTTTTGAATATACTTTCCTTTGCATCTTTGCTCATATAATAGTTGCTTTGAAGTCTGGATAAAAGTTAATCAAAATAACTAGATATCTTTAGGTTTGTTTCTTTTGCCTTCTTTTTCTAATGTCCTTGACTCTAAGGTAAAAATTTCTGGGTTTTTTGCATGTTTAGTAATTTTACTGTACTCTGAACAATGTAGATGACACACTGTAAAGATCATTTTGATAGTTGCCCCTGAAGAGTATTGATTTTTTGTTATAGTAGGCAATTCGATAAGTTTTGTTTTATCCTACACTAAATTAGCTACACAGAAAGCCTAAGGTCTTTCTAAGCCTGTGTAATTTTGAGAAATCATTCTCTGAATTATGGTTCCTCTGTAAACCTTTTCTTTTTTTTGAGACAGGGTCTCACTTTGTAGTTCAGGCTGGCTCTGAGCTCACTATGTAACCCAGGCAAGCCTGGAACTCAGCAATCTTCCTGTCTCTGCCTCCTGAGTGCTGGGATTACAGGCAAGAGCCACCACTCCTGACACTATGGTATGTGTATTGATTGCTGGTGGGCATGAGTCACCATGCCCAGCATTGTACATGGTTACCGGGGGGAACCACAGAGCTAAATCTCTGGCCCAACCTCTGTAAATCTCTTAAGTCCTGAGTTCTAAAATAGTTAAGGGTTGGTCAATTATTGGTCTTACTGTAATTTTGGTTAGATGTCCAGAACATTACCAGCATATAAAAGTTTCTTCATTCTTGTTGGGTTGGAGCTTCTGTGTTCCCCATACTGGAAAACTGGTAATATCTCTGCTCTCTATCACCCTTGTAAATGCTCTGATCTGCCTTAGGTAGTCCTGTCTTGTGAAAGTGCAGCCCAGCCCTCAGCCAAAGACTCCTCCAAAACACTCAAAATGGACTTTTGAAAGTCTTGCTAACCTCCTTGATGCTCTGTTTTGCAAATAGCAGGTATTTCATACCTATTGAATACTGATGTCTGCATTTTCTGAAGCTTTACTGGTATATTATATATACACATCATGATCACACTCAATTCTGAATATTTTCACCAGTATATGACATGATTTAATTCTCATTTTTCCCATTCCCCTACCCACCCTACAACCCCTCACCCCCTATAAACATAAGCTTTATTTCCCTTTCTTATTGCCATTACATTTTCCCCCTTGTTACTGACAAGACCAAAATGTTTTGGATGGAATCCAGCTTACTGTGCCATTTGTACATGTTCTCCAGGCAGAGCTGTGAAGTGGTAGTTGAGCTATCTTGTAAATTTCCTTTATCTCCAGAATCACTGTATTGTTTATCCCTGTTGTACAATGACTAAGAATGGCTTACATGGTTTTCCAAGCTTTGTAGAGATATATGACACAGAGGCTTGTTCAGTACCAATTAATCCATCACAGTATAGTGAAATTCTGTCAAAGGGATTTGTTACTGACTGGAGTAGAGCATAACTCATTTGTCCTGTGAAACCACGTTTAGTTTTTCTCAATGGTAATCCACTCAGACCATAAGGGTATGCTTCATGTGGCAGAAACTTCGTGGAGAACCACATTAGCACAAATAAGAAAAATTAACTTGCTGTTGCCACCTCTGCATCCATTGTACATAAGAAGGGCCTTACCTTGAGTTCCCTTGTAAACATGCACAGAGGAATTGAAGTAGAAGTAGTTAATTTAGGTTATGTATAAGTTCCCAATAGCTTCCGTAACAAAATACCACAATCATGGTGCCTCACAACAAAAATGCTTTATCTTGTGAGGTTTTTTATGTAGCACATTATTTATCATACATGGTAATTTACAATCATCTTGAGGAATGGGTACAGGTTCAGAATATAATTTGTCTATTTTTATCACCTTTCCCTTCCCTTCTCCTCACTCCCCCTTCTTCTAGTTCCTCTTTTTGTATTACTGTTCTTTTTGATATTATTAATTTTATCGCATATTATGGCACATAATATTTACGTTCATTGAAGTGATTAGGTTCCTGTACATGGCACATCTTTATTTTACTTATTTCTCTTTTTCTTCCCTCTCCCCATTCACCAATAGTCTTTTGTACTCCTTTCTGTTTCAAAGAGATCCATGTCCTTGACTTCCTCTATTTATCTTACACTATTTGCTTCTTTTCTACTTCACCTTGCTCAAAAGAGAGATACTATACAGTATTTTAGCTTGTGTGTGTGGTCTATTTCACCCAACGTTGAATTTTCTAATTGCACCCATTTTCTTACAAATATCTCAAATTTATCTTTCTTTACAGTAAGTAGTATTCCATTATGTATAGATACCGCATTTTCTTTATCTACTGATGGATATACAGGCTGCTTCCAGGATTCAGCTATTATAAATGATGCTGCTATAAACATTGGTATGTACATATCAATGCGTTAGCATGTTGGAGACATTACCTAGAAAAAGGGTGGCTAGGTCATAGGGAATTTTAGTTCTTTGAGAACTCTCGCTGCAGATTTACATAGTGATAATACTAGCTTACATTCCCACTGAAAGTGTAAAAGGGTTCCCTTCTCACCAGAGCCACGCTACCATCCTGAGTCAATTTTTGGTTTCATGATGATTGCTAGCCTTTCTTGGATAAGACAGAATCTCAGTGTTGTTTTAATTTGCATTTGTATAATGACCAGAGATTATAAAAGTTTTTTCATGTACTTATTGATCGTTTTTGTACTTCCTCTGTGAAGTGTCTGCTAATTTCACTTGCCAGTTACTTAACTGGGTCTTTTAGCTAAGTTTGTTTTTTGGTTGTTAATTTTATAGGTACATTTGATATACAGTGTTTTCTTTCATCAGAGAGAATTCGTACCTGTACATAATATATACTGATCCTTCTTTTTCCCCAACTCTTTCCTCCCTTCTTCTTGTTATTTATGAAAGCTTGTTTTCATTTTTCATTCCCTTTTCTCCCTTTCTCACCCTTCTTCCCTTTCCCATTTCAACATTTTCTTCCCCCTTTTGCAATATCTATTATACATTTTGATCCTTATTTATACTTTTCATTTCTCACACCAGAGAAATATTGCAATAGTTAAACATCTGTGTCTGATTTATTTCATCCAAGAGTATGGCTTCAAGGTGTATCAATTTAGTTATAAATGCCTGAAGCTCATCCATTTTTACAGAGTGGTACTCCATTGTTTAAAAAGCTCTCATCTTCTTTATCCATTCATCTGTTCATGGGCATTTGGTTTGATTCCAAGATTCAGCTATTACAAATTGTGATACTACAGACAAGGGTGTGCATATGACACTGTGGTATGATGCTTTTAATTCTCTCAGGAAGTTACCAAGAAGGGAAATAACTAGGTCAAATGGAATCTGTAGTATTAGTTTTTAGAGGAAACTCCACACTGATCACCACAGTGGTTGTACCAGTTTACGCTCCCACCAACAGTAAAGAAGGGTTCCTTTCTTTCTCAAAGCCACTCCAACATTTGTTATTGGTTTCTCAATGAAAGCTATTCCTTTTGGAATAAGATGGAATCTCAGTGCTGTTTTAATTAGGATCTCTCAAATGGCCAGTGATTTTGCACATTTTTAAAAATAAGAACTTTTTTAAAAAACATATTTATTTGCTGTTTTTACTGCTTTATCTAACAAGTGTCTATTCATTTCAAATGGCCATTTTAGACTGGGTCTTTAAATTTGGGGGAATCTGACTTTTGCAGATCTTCATATATGTTAGCCTTTTGTCCAAGGAACAGGTAGCAAAAATTTTTTTCTGACTCTGTGGTTTTCTTCACACTGTTGATTTCTTTTACTATGCAAAAACTCTTTAATAAGATGGGATTCCATTTATTAAGTTTTATATTATTTCCTTTGTAATTGAGGTTTTGTTCATAAAGTCTTTGCTACTTCAAGATTCTGTCTTCCCCAGATTTAGGGTTTCTGTTTCAATATTTAGATCTTTGATCCATTTTTATTTAATGTGTGTGGCGAGAGATATGCACCTAGGTTTAATCTTCAACATTTGGAAAGCCAATTAGTGCAGTACCATTTATTAAAGAGGTGATCTTTCTCCAGTGAAGGCATTTGGCCTCTTTGTCAAAGTTAAGATAGCTGAATGTGTTTGGAGTTGTTTCTGCCTCTTCCAATCTGTTGTATTGATTGTCAGGTCTGTTGTTTTGCCAGTGCTGTGCTGTTTTTATCACAATAGTTTTGCAGTACAATTTCAAGTCAGGGATTATGATGTCTCTCACTTTGCCTTTATTGCTCAGAATTGCTTTTGCAGTTCTGAGTCTCTTTTGGTTCCAAATAAACTGTAGGATTTTTTGGTCTAATTCTGTGATGCATGCTGTTGGTATTTTAATTAGGATTGCATTAAATCTGTATAATAATTTTGAAAGTATGGTGATTTTCACTAAATTGGTTATTCTTACCCAAGCACATGGGTTATCTGTCCATTTTCTTATATCCCTTTTGATCTCCTTTTTCATAGTACTGTAGTTTTCAATGTAAAGTTATTTTATATCCTTCATTGGATGATTCCTAGATATTTCCTCATTTTTGGGTGGTATTGTGAAAGGTATTATTTCCCTAATTTTTCTCTCAGTGTGTTTGTTACTTGTATAAAAGAATGCTACTGATTTTTGAGTGTTTACTTTGTATCCAGCTAACATACTGAATTTGGTTATTAAATCTAGGAGTTTTTTGGTAGAGTTTGGGGTGTTTTCTATGTACAGTATCATGTCTTTCACAAATAAGGAAATGTAACCTCTTTTCCTATCTCTTGTTGAATTATTCTGGCTAATGTTTCCAGAAGTACACTGAATAAGAGTGGTGACAGTGGACAACCTTGTCTTGTTCTTGATTTTAGATCAGAAGCTTCCAGGTTTTGTTCATTTAGTTTGATATTGGCTGTGGATTTATCATAGATGATGTTTATCAGATTAAAATAAAGACAATCTATTCTTAATTTCTGTAGGGTTTTATCATGAATGGGTGCTGGACTTCGTCAAATGCTATTTCTTCCTCTATTGAGATGATCATATGGTTTTAATCCTTGGCTCTATTAATATGATGTATTACATTTAATTAATTTGCATATGTTTAACCACCCTTGTATCTTCGGGATTAACCCTACTTGGACATGGTGTGTAACCTTCTTGATGACTTTTTACTTTTTGTGTGTGTGTGTGTGTGTGGTACTGGGGATCAAACTCGGGCCCTTGTGCTTCCAAGGTAGGTGTGGTACCACTTGAGCTAAATCCCCATCCCTTCTTGATGACTTTTTGTATTCTGTTTGCCAGTAACTTGTTGAGGAGTTTTGCATCTGTGTTCACTAAGGAGACTGGCCTGTTTATTGCTTGGATACTTTCTTGGTTTTGGTATCACAGTAAAGCTCACTTCCAGTAATGAATTTTGGAGTATTGCTTCCCTTTCAATTTCATTGAAGAGTTTGAGAAAAGCAGCATTATATCATCTTTGAATTTCTTGTAGAATTCAACAGTAAATCTATCAGGACCTGGGCCTTTCTTTGTGGGTAGGTTTTTAATTACATCTTCAATTTCATTGACTGATACTAGATTATTTAGAATTTTTCTTTTGATTCAGTAAATTGGTAATTTATGTGTATCCAGGAATCTGTCCATTTCTTCTGTGTTTCCGTCTTCTTTGAATAAATATTCTTGAAGTAGGTATTGATGATCTTCTGGATTTCTGTAGGATCTGTTGTGATTTCACCCTTTTCTTTCCTAAATGCATTAACTTGAGTTTTTTTCTTTGCTTTTTGTTAAGTCTGACCAATTTTATTCCATTTTTCAAAGAACGAACTCTGATTCATTGATCATTTTTCTTTTTATCTTAGTCTCAAATGCATTAATTTTTGCTCTGATCTTTATAATTTCCTCCCTTGTTTATTTACTTTTTTGGCCATTTTGCTTGTCTTTTTTCTAAAAGCTTGAGTTCAACATTAGGTTATTTATTTGAGTTCATTCAATTTTCTCAATATGGAAATTTACCCCTATAAATGTCCCTTGTAGTACTAATTTCATTATGTCCCATAAGCTCTAGTATGTTGGACTGGCATTAATGATTAATTATAAAAACTGTCTAGCTGGGTGTGGTGGCTCACACCTGTAATCCAGCACTCAGGAGGCAGAGACAGGAGGATTGCTGAGTTCGAGGCTTGCCTGAGGTACATAGTGAGCTCAGAGCCAGCCTGAACTACAAAGTGAGACCCTGTCTCAAAAAAAAAAAACTGTCTAATTTCTTCTTTAATTTCATCTGTGACACATTGGTTGTTCAAGAGTACGTTATTTAATTTCCATGTGTTTTGTAGTTTCTGTGGATTCTTTTGGCATTAATTTCCAATTTCATTCCAATATGGTCTGATAATAAACATGGAGTAATTCAGTTCCTTTTCATTTACTTAAGTATCTTCTGTGAGCTAATATGTGATATATTTTGGAGAGTATCCCAGCTGAAAAGAAAGTGTATTTTGATGTTGTGGAGTGGAACACTCTCCAGACATCTTCTAAGTCAATTTGCTCACAGGTTTATTTCAGTTATGATATTTCTTTGTTCGTTTATTTGTTTAGTAGATCTGTCTATTTGTAACACTGGGACATTAAGGTCCCCAATTACAATTGTGTTAGTCCACATTTCTTTTTCATGAGCATTGATATTTGTTTTTATATAGTTGAACACACCAGTATTTAATGCATATATATTTATGATTATTACCTCTTCATCTTGTAGTTTTCCCTTAATAGGTATATAGTGCTGTTCTTCATCTGTTTTGGCTTGAAATCCACTTTGTCTACAAACAGAATACCTACCCTTGCTTTTATCTGTGTTCCTATTACAAGAAATATTGTTTTGCATCCTTTGACTTTCAGTCTATGAGTTTTTTTAAATTAAATATGTTTCTTGTATACAGAATATTGTTAGATCTTGTTTCTTTCAATTCTACCAGCCTGTTTCTTTTGTTTAGTGAATTGAGACCATTTACAGTAATGGTTATAAGTTATATGTGTTGATTTATCCTTGTTATATTATTTTCCTCTTGCTGGTTCCCTTTATTTCCCCCACTGTTTAATTGCTTACATTATCTGATGGATACTTTCTATTCACAGAATTGTAGTTTAACTTATCTCTTCCTATAATATCCTTCAGAACATTTTGGAGGCTGGTTTGGTGGTCATAAACTTCCTCAGGTGTTCTTTGTCATGGTAGTATCTAATTTCTTCATTGATTTTGAAAGATAGTTTTGTGGTGTACATTAATCTGTGTTGAAGCTTGTTTTATTTCAGGACTTGAAATATTACACTTCAAGCATTTATTTACTAACAGGTTAGTGTTGAGATGTCTGCTGTGATTATGATGGGCTTGCAGATGATTTCTTTCTTTTCTCTGAGAGTTTTTACTATTCTACTATTTTGCTGAAGTTCTGGAATCTTGACTAGCATATGCTTCAGTGTAGATTCTTTTAGTCATGGCTAATTGGAACTTTCTTTATACTCCTCACTTATCTGTATGTCAAATTGTTTTCCATGCTTTAGAAGTTTTCTGCCCTTACTTCTTTGAATATGTTTTTCTATGTTATTTGCATGATCTCCTGCTTTTTTGCTGAGTCTAATCAATCATATGTCCTGCTTTGCATCATATTGAAGCTGTTGGACTAATTTTTTTCCTGGTCTTTTACTATTTTTAAGAAATCTTTCTTTTTGTGATCACTAGTTGTAATCCTGTCTTCTATATCTAATATTCTGTCTTCACATTGGCTTATTTTGCTGTGTATACTTTCCATAGAAATTTTACATTCCTGGATAACTGTTTAACTCTGTTTCATGGATTGCATTTCTTTCTTATGTTGGGAATTCATAGTTCCCACCATTTTCCTAAATTCCACTTTTTAAAAAAACTATGTGTACTCTAGATTCACTAGCCAAGTCCTTCATTATGATTGTCATTTCTTTTTCTTATCTGAAAAATTACTTCTGACCTTATTTTTCTGTAACTTCATTCATCTCCTTTTTTTAGTTTTACTGCTACCATTTTAGAAAAATCAGATGAGTACCTTCTAATTTCCTCTACCTCATTGTTCCCTGGACTTTCCATGGGCTGGAAGTCTAGTGTTGCATTTTGATTTTCTGTCTTGTCATTTTATTTTCATTTTTAAAATTTCTTTCTGTGTTGATATCTTTAAATTGCTTATGGTAGGTATCTTTGCCACTAGAATTATGGCCTCCATAGGAAATGATTATTCTTTAGAAATGTCTTCAAGACGTAGCTGGCTCTTGGCCTTTGAGTTCATCTTATGATCCTATCTTTTCAATTTATTAAGGTTGAGAAATTGCTACTTTTTTTTTTACCTCAGAAACTAGTCCTTTGGTACTGGACTGGTAATGATTATGACCCCAGACCATCACAGTGTTTTCACACAAGGAAAACAACTGATCACAAGTATGATACCCTGGCTAAAGTAGTATAAATGGCCATAACAATAGCATCAAGCACGGACTAGAGACTGACAAACTGTGGTAACTATTAATTTGATACCATTAACCATAGGAGCAAGTCCTATAATTATACAACAAAGTCCAACACAAACCATGAACTTGTCTGCAGTGAGTTTCTCCTTAATAGAGTAATTATACCCTGTGGGGTTTAAGAGGGATAAAGGGAAAATAGGAAAGTAAATGAAAAGAAAGATATTGGAAGCTAAGCTGGAGGACAAAGGAAGGTCACTCAAGGTTTGGGAAATTGGAGAAGAAAATAGAGGAGAGAGAATGTAGGAGAAAATGAAAGAAGATAAAAGCAAACCAAAACACCCGAGACTATGTTCACAAACATGCAAAAATGAAAAGTTGAGAAGAGACAAAAGGCAACAAACAACACAAAACAATACAAAATAAATAAGAAAAATAAAAATCTAAATATCAAAAAAGACATAGTTTCTCTGATCACAAAACTGCGGCTATCCTCTGTTTGTTGTCCACAGTTCTGCATTAGTATCTAAGTCAGAACCGAAGTCCATGCAGCATCATCTCTGCTGTTTCAGCTCCACAGGACTTAAAGTCTGAGTTCAGCCTCCAGTCGTAGGGTTTGGGGCTCAAGTCTTTAGCCAGTAGCTCCCTGGGTGTCACTCAGCAGCCTTCCCATGTTTCTTTACACTGTATGTGTCTCTGTAACTGTCCCTCACCCAGTTTCTGTAGCCTTTTATACATTAAAAACCCTGAGACAATCACTGCTCTGAGTCCTTCATTCAGCTGGCCCTTCTTGGCTCTTGCATACCCTCCTGTGTTCCACTCAGTTGAAGGGGCTCCCTCCTCCTTTATGCTACTGGGAGCAGGGCAGGGAGAGTGTGCGCTTCATTCAGACTTGCTAACCTCGCCTTTGCTTTGGGTTCTCACCACACTGTCTTTAGAGGCTCTGATTTGCTGCTATTGTACACAGTGTTTACTGCTCTACTCCCCTGGTGTTTCCTTCTGGAAAGCTCTGGGCTCACTGAGTCTTGATGTGAATCAGTAGGGATCATGCTCCTCTCTCACATGTGAGCTGGGTGCAGGAGTCCAATACTGACAGTCCTCAACTCAGTCAGAAGCTGCTCTTTATCCTCTCATTCTCTGAGAACAAACTCCTGGACCATCAGGGAGGGAACAACTTCCTGTTCACTTGCCCCTGTATGCGCAGTGGAATATGTTGCCATGCTTCAGTGTTCTCTGTTTAGAAGAGAAGACAAAAGGCAAGAAGCCATATACTCCCAGTATGTCCTGTGTGGTTCGATTCTTCTGTATTTTGGGGGTTCAGTCAGCTTTTTGGGAACTTCCTAGAATCACAGTTCCTGCTCTGCATGCAGGTGGAGGTTCCACAGGCAGCCCTGTGAACTGTTTTGGCTTTTTACAAACTATACCTGTGTTTTGTTTGATCTAAAGCTCTCTTCTTTCACATTCATCCTGGTATTAGGATGTTTGTTCCTCTCTTTATTCCAGTTACCTGTGTTTTTAGTAGATTTTTCTCTGAGTATCTCCCATGGGACCTCTCCTCTATTCAGCCATATTAAAAATCTTTGAGTTCTTGATATATTCTATGTGGAAGTCTTTTTTAAAAATATGGTAGTCTTCAAAAAAAAAAAATATGGTAGTCTTGGGCCAGAGTGTTAGCTCAGTGCTTCCGGCGCCTGCCTCACAAGCACAAGGTCCTGAGTTCGATCCCCGGTAACCACATACAATGTTGGGTGTGGAGACTCATGCCCACCAACAATCAATACTGCATAGCACAGTGCCGGGCGTGGTGGCTCACACCTGTAATCCCAGCACTCGGGAGGCAGAGACAGGAGGATTGCTGAGTTCGAAGCTTGCCTAGACTACATAGTGAGCTCAGAGCCAGCCTGAGCTACAAAGCGAGACCTGTCTCAAAAAAAAAAAAAATGGTAGTCTTTTTTCTTAGGAATAACTGGCAAAAACATTTCCCATTCTGTAGGTTGTACCTTTACTGATTTTTTTTTTTCTGATTTGGTGCAATCTCATTTTGTTGACTCTTGAAGTTAAATCTTGTACATTTGCAGTTCTCTTAAAAAAGTCCATGTCTATGTCTATGACTTGAAGTGTTTACCTATTTTAACTTCTCATAGTCACAGTGTTTCTTTTTTAATCAATTTTGATTAATTTTGGTTTGTACTTAGTGCACAGTGAGAGATATGGATCCAGTTTCAGTCTTCTGAAAACAGTTATCCAGTTTTCTCAGTACCATTTGTTGAATAGGCTATCTTTTCTCCAATGTATGCTTTTGGTTCTTTTGTCAAAGATTAACTAGGTAATTGTATCTGGGAGTACTTCTGTATCTTCTTGTCTGTTCCATTGATCCATATGTCTGTTTTTGTTCTAATACCATGCCGTTTACACCACTGTTGCTTTGTAGTATAGCTTGAATTCGGGTATTAGTATGCCACCTGCTTTGCTCTTGTTGCCCAAGATTGCTTTTACAATTCTGGGTCTCCTCTGATTCCATGTGAATTGTAGTATTCTTTTTTCTAGTTCTGTAAATTGTGCTGTTGGTATTTTGCTTGGCATTACATTGAATCTGTGTAACAGTTTTGAGAGTATGGTCATTTTGATAAGATTTGTTCCGCCTATCAAGGAGCAGGTGATGTGTTTTCATTTTTTGACACCCTCTTCAATCTGTTTCAGAATAAGAGAGTTTTGTTTGTAGAGGTTTTTCATTTCCATGGCTAGGTTAATTCCTTGGTATTTTATTTTTCTTGAAGCTAGTGTGAATGGTAGTGTTTTCATAATTTCCATCCTATCAAGTTCATTATCAGTGTATACAAATGTTAATGATTTTATGTGTTGATCTTGTCTCCTGCTACATTGCTGAAGTTTTTCAGTTATTCTAAGGGTTCTTCGGTGGAGTTCTTTGTGTCTTCCATATAGAGTATCATGTCACCTGCAAATAGTCAAAATTCAAGTTCTTTTTCTGTATGTATTCCTTTCATTTATTTATTTTGTGTGATTTCTTCATGTAATGTTTCAAGTACTATGTTGAATAAAGTAGTAATCGTGGGCATCCTTGTCCTGTTCCTCATGTTAGAGGAAATATTTTTAATTTTTCTCCATTTAATATGATGGTTGCTGTTGGTTTGTAACAAATAGCTTTTATAAAATTCAGACATAGTCCTTCTATACCTATTGTCTTCTGGGTTCTTATCCTGAAGGAGTGTTAGATTTTAAAGAAAGTCTTTTCTGTCTCTACTGGTACGATCATGTGGTTTTTGACATTGCCTCTGTTTATATATTACCTTTTTTTAATATGCTGAAACACACTTGCATCCCTGGGATGAAATCTACTTGATAATAATGTATCATCTTTTATATGATGGGCTTCATTTTATTTGCCCATATCTCGAGAATTTTCATATCTGTATTTAATAAGATTTTCCTTTTAGGTGGGACTTTATTCAGTTTTGGAATCAGGGTGATGCTGGCTTCATAAATGAACTTGGGAGCTATCTATCCCTTTCAATGTCTTTGATGAGCTTGAACAGGGTTGGTGATATAACATCCTTAAAGGGCTTGTAGAATTCAGAAATGATTTCATCAAGTCCTGAACATGTTTTAGTTGGTAGATTCTTTATTACTGTCTCTATTTAATTGTGTGTTATTGGGTTGTTTGGCATTTTTGTGTCTTCTTTGATTATCTATAGTAATTTGTATGATTTTAAGAATCTGTCCATTTCTTCAAACTTTGCCAACATTTTAAATACAGCTTTTCAAAGTAGCTACTTATCTTCTGGATTTTAATAATGTCTGTTTTGATTTTTCCTTTTTAATTTCTAATTGTATTGATATGGATCTTTTGTCTCTGTTGTTAAGTATGGTTAAGGGGTTGTCTATGTTGTTTATTCTTTCAAGACCCCATTTTTTTCAATTCATTAACTTTTGATATTTTCTTAGTCTCAATTTCATTGATTTCTATTCTAATCATTATAATTACAGTTTTGGCCTGGATTGTTGCTGTTTCTGAAGTATATTAAGATGCTTTATAGTGTTATTTATTTGAGCTTCCATGATTATCCTAATGTGAGCATTGATCACTATGAATTTTTCTCTTAGCACTGTTTTCATAATGGCCCAGCAGTTTCAGTGAGTTCTGTAGGTATTGTCATTAAGTTCCAGAAGATTTTAAATTTCTTCCTTGATTTCTTCTCTGACTCACTGGTTGTTTAGGCGTGTGTTGTTAATTTTCTAGATGTTTTTACTTTTCCTGTGGGTTCTTCTGTCATTGATTTCTATTTGCCTTGTGGTCTGATAGTACACATGGAGTCATTTTGATCCTTTTATACTTATTTAAACAATCTTCGTGGACTAATGTTATCTATATTGGAAAAGGTATCACATCCTGTAGAAGACAATGCATTCTCTGTTGTAGGGAGTGAAATACTTTGTAGATAACTATTGTCTATATATCCAAGGGTGCAGATATGCCCTCTAATATTTCATTATTGATTTAGTTGATCTATCTCTTTGTTCTCTTATATTTCAGTATGGCCTCTTTGAGGACTTTTTTACAGTTTAACATTTTGTCCTCAATTTCAGATACTTTGTCTTCACATTAGTAATTTCTGAAATTTATGAATTGTATACAGTTTTTTATTTTTGGTATTTCTGTCTGACATTTTTCAAGTATTCTATATACCTGTTGCATCTGTCATTCATATTTTGAACTGTTTTGATTAGCTTATCCAATTTTGTGCTTATTTACTCCATATTCACCGTATTGAGTGATAATATTGTAAACATTTTGTAAATTTTCTTTCAAACTCACCTAGTTTCTTCATCCCTTCTATAAACTTTTTGTAGAGTTATGCTCCCTGGTATTTGCTTTCCTCTCTATTTGCGACCTCTTGCTCTGCCTTAGGAGATTTGGGAGACTTTAGGGGTCTTTGCTTGTCTGGATCTTTTATATAAATATATGGACACCTATCTTTAAAAATTTTATTCCTCCTTTTTATTCTTCTTTTTGGGGAGAATACTATAGATTGAAATCTAATAGAGGTAGGGAAAGTTTATAGGTTACATGAAGGTTTTTGGTACTGTACCACCTTCCCCTGAATTATTTTTAGCTTTGTATGCTCAGCAGTAGTATTTACACCTTCAGTTATTTAATTTAAGTGCTTTGGACTCTGTATGTTTTTCAGAAAGAATTATTTCTATTTATGACAGCATGAACAAAACCAATCATACATCACTTATATATGGTTGACCTTGGGTTTATACTTTAACTCTTTGTCTATCCTCTGTGCGGACTATGACCATTTATGGCTAGAAATTGTTCTGCAATGAAATAGAAGAAGTGGAAGGAGGAGAATGAAAATTGTAAAACACCAAAATGGATGTTGGTAGTAGGGATAATGAAAGATAAGAAAAATTTTGATGCAGAGTCCTTTGGAGAGTTGTGAAGTGTGTTGAGAGTTTAAGAGGATATTTTGGGGGGATTAGGGGAAAAATACTGGAAAAAAAGGTTTACTATGCGATTAGGAAAACTATGTGTTTGTTGGGACCACATATTGGTGAGGACAAGGTGCTAAGTAAATAGAGAAAAGACAACGGCACAAGATAGGGAGGATTGAGGGTTAATGCTGGAGAGGATAAGAGTGAATGTGGGAAAGCTAAATATGAAGAAGTAAAAACTTGGGAGGAAGAGTTTACACATTGGGAAAAGGAACTATGAAGTATGATAATAATACTACTGCAGTGGTTTGAGATGAATAAACTAGATAAGCTGAATAGAGGGAGAGAATCTAGACACCAACTAAGTCAAAGCAAATGGAAGAAAAATACATAAAATCATAACCCTAGTAAATACAAAAAAATCATAAAAGGTCATAAGATTGCCACACATTACAAAATAAACCAAAAAGAAAAAATTCAAACCTAGAAGATATCCCATGAAAACACAGTTTAAATATTTCAATCAGACAATGCATATGTGACTTATAAGTAGCCCTTTCCCAGAAAGCCTGAGTATTCACACCTCAGCATCACTTCTGATACTTTCACTGTGTTACTGAAGCTGACCCCAACTTAGGACTTCAGACTTCCAGGTTGCAGGCGTGAAGGAAGATCCTGATGCTTATGGAATTCTCACATTAGAACTGTTGCCTTGCCTTTCCCTGGGTGCGATGGTGGAACTGGTGTGTAAGGTTCTACTGAGTTGGGGATGGCCGGCTGTTGGCTGAGGACCCTCTGAAATCAGTATCCTGTGCTTTCCTTCAAGATTCCAGCTTCTGCTGGCTCTTTCAGGCCCAATGTCGCTCCATGGGGAAACATTTTTGCTTTCACTTTGTCTCACCAGTAGCAGCTGGCAAGCCATTTGCAGCCATATGGTTTGCTGATTATCTTGTGATTTTGGAAGTCAGAAGTTTGAAATTATTTTAACTCAGCAGAAGTCTGAGTTTTGCCAGGGACATGCTTACCCAGGAGGCCTTAGGGGAGAATCTGTTTCCTTGCTTTTACTAGCTCCCATAGTGACATTCATTTTATTTCTTGTCTCATAACCCTTCCCCCATCTTCAAATCCCTTTTACATAGCATTTTACTGCATTGGTAGCATCCTCTTCTGTGTCAAATCACTCTCCACCTTCCTCATATAAGGCCAGCTGTAGTCGCATTAATGTTTTATATATGCAATCAAGATAATCTCCACATCTCAAAAGCTTCCCCTTTATCATATCTAGAATGTTCTCTTTGCTAAAGTAACATTATAAAGTTTATGAATTAGAAGCTGGATGTCTCTGGGGTCATTTCCCAGCATAGGTTGGTCCATAACCTTTGCTCCAGAAATTTATATTCTTCCTACATGCAAAATACATATACCCTATTCTATCAACCCCCAAAATTTCAATAAATTTTCATACCAACTCAAAATCCAAGAGCTCATCATTTAATCAAACATGAATGAGACTTTGGGCATGTTACACCCTGGAGTTACACTTTCTCTTTGTGAACATGTGAAACTAGAAATGAAGTTATCTACTCTCAAGTAGAACAGCGACACATGGTAGGTAAGGATAAAAGCTATGAGTAGCCTCACTCCAAAAGGAATAAAAGAAAAAGGAAGTACCCTCAAGAAGTTATGAAACATAAGTAGCAACTTCTGTTAGGTTTCCAGGAGTGAATATCATCCTCTATGTCTATAATTTTATTGTTTTAAGAATTTCAACTCATAATTTGTACAAATCTTTGGAAAACAACACTAGCTTAATGCTTTGTGAGTTTTGATGGTTAACTGGACTAGGCTAAGGGATACTGATAACCATTAAAATATTATTCTTGGCTATGTCTATGTGGGTGCTTCTGAAAGAAAGTAACATTTGAATGAAAGGACAATGGGTAGGGAAACAGCATCACTTTGGTAGTCACTATCCTCATTGCTATGACACAATACCCAACGCTCATAACTTAAAGGAGAGGCTTAATTAGGCTCATGGTTTTCATCTGTGGTCTGCTGCCTCCAAGGCAGAAAGGATGGCACAGGCGCAGAGTATGGGAAAAGGTGATCAATTTATAGCATCAAAGAAGCAAAGGAAAAAGAGAGGAGCCAGGGACAAGAATACACCATTCCAGGCCACAACTCCAGTGACTCTACCTGTACTAAGCCACCACTTGCTAACATTCACCTGCATCACCCCCATGATCCAATCTTCTTCCACACACATGAGAATCTGGTAAGAACTTTTTGTCTAAACCATAAAAATCATCATTTAGAGACTTATGGGACAGGGATTACTTCAGTGGTACCATACCTACCTGGTAGCACAAGGAGTAGAAGCTTTGACTCCTGGTCCAAGCAAAAAAAAAAAAAAAAAAAAAAAAAAAAAAAAAAAAAAAAAAAAAAAAAAAAAAAAAAAAAAAAAAAAAAAAAAAAAAAAAAAAAAAAAAAAAAGACACAAAGAGAAAGAAAGAAACTTTTATAGGAATCTGAGATTGTTATGTATTTCAGTAAGTGGCTCCATACCAGTATTGTACAGCTACTATATATACCAGTATTGTACAACTACTACATATACTAGTATTGTACAACTACTATAGGACAGGGCATATAGTGCCAAATCCCGTATCTGGAGTAGATGATTGCAAGATATGAATTCCAAAGGGCATATACCAGTATTGTACAACTACTATAGGTTTAAGAAATTGATGCCAGAGAACTAGGTTTGCTGTTGTGACTATACATCATTGTGTGGTTCAAAAATCTTTGGAAACTTGTTTACTAAAGGAGTTTGGAGAGGTCTGGAAAGACCCACTAGAGGTCTCCTAAAGTGGTTTAAAAGAACCTGAACGGTGATAGTAGTTAAAGTTCAGAAGACCAGAATCTGATAAGAATTCAGACAGTGAAAGGCTCAGGAGGGTTCAGTTGAGAACAAGGTCTCCATTAGCAACTAGATGAGAAGCCATATATGATACATTTTGGCAAAAAATGTGCCTACATTTTGTCCATGTCTTGAAATTACAGAAAACTGCTGTTAAAGCTGATGGACTAACTAATCTGGCACAGAAATTTCAAGACAATCTAATATTTTAAGGTATAGCTTGCAAATTGCTGACTGCTTTTAGAAAGATTTATAGTAAGAAGCAAGGACAACACTCAGGACAGAAAAATTTTAAAAACTTTAATTTTGGCCCCTAATGAACCACGGGTAAATCTGGGCCCAAAGCAGATGTGGTTGCTGAAGATATAAGCACCATTAAAAAATTAAATATTTTGTATAGGAACAAAAATATACCTTGAGGTTACCTCAGAAATCAGGAAGATTCCATCCACAATATATTCAAAGATACAAAATTGTTAACCTTTCATTTTAGAAGAGATTCCTTGAGTGCCGGGCTCTAGAAGGGCCACCTAAAGAACTGGTTCCCCAGGCTGCAGTTCAGTGTGGTCAGCAATACAGGCACTCAGAGGATACTGGAGCCCTGTTCCAAGAGGGCCAAGTTCCGCTCATGTGATTCTGGCTTTACCACCATGCAGAATGTAGGAGTTGTGGGGAGGCTTCCATCAATGTTTTAAAGGAAGCTTTGGGAGGCCAGGCAAGAGCAACTGAGAAAGCAATGAGTAAAGCTGTGGGAATGCAAGCAAAGGTCCAGTAGAGACCCCAGAAAGTCAGAGATGTGAAGAATATGGATCATTTTGCCAAGGAAAACTGCAGGCCATGAGTGGACACAAGTCAAGAGAGGGTGGGTTGGTGGGGCAGCCCCAGACCTTTGGAATTTACATTTTACAATCATCTACTCCAGATACTGGATTTGGCACTATAAGATTTCGTGTTTGCCTTGCTGAGTTTCAGTCTTGCTTTGGTCCATTTTTTTCTGTCTTCTATACTTACATTTTGGAATGGGAATGTTTACTATGTGCTCTTATAGCTTGACATTATGTAACTTGGTCTGTTGTTTTTACAGAGGTTCATGGCTAAGTCACTGCCTTCAATCCCACAAGAAACTTTGACTTCTAAAATATGTTGGAACTGCTAAGACTTTGAGGATAAGATTACTATTTTTTTTTATTTCTATGCAGGACAGTTGTGGAAGACAGAATTATTAACATTATTCTGTCTATTTGGAGAATTACTGTTTAGTGAGACATGGTTGGGTGCCAGGTTAATGGGCAATTAAACTTAATTTTGTCAAGTTGATTGACTTGTTAACTTTTCAGGAGATTGACAGCATAAACGTCTGGGTGTGTCTTAGTGGGTCATGGAGGCATGACCTTGGGCACTATATTTTATCCTTCTTTCCTTCTTTGCTGGTATAGTTGTCATGCCCTGCTTCCCAGCCACCATTAATCAAGGATTTTTGCTTCATTACAGTTGTACAATAAAGTTTCTGCCTTGAAGCCAATCAACCATAAGTTTTTCCTTTAATTTGTGAGTAAGAAAAGTGACTAATCATTGAGTTACTAAAAGCACAGCTTCAAAAAGCCCTAAGCACACACTGACATTATTTCATTCCTTCTTGGGATACTTCTGAGTTAGGCAAAGGCTAAGCAAGGTTCTTCTGCTTCCACACAGGAACAGACAAGAGGAATCACCAGTTAAAAGGAACAAAGAGGGAAGCAGAGTGTGGCCTGCCTCATGGTCTGCTGCCTCATATCTCCCACTTCTGTCTCATTTATGAGCCACAAAGAGCAGTTATTACAGTCAGGCCTGAGCATTCAGCCATCACCTGGGCATCAAATCCTGCTGCAGTGTGGAGAAACGTACTTGAGCACATTGGTTAGAGTAAGGTGGAAATACAAGTAGCTAGTAAGGACAGGTCTATGCTCATGGTGGGTGAAGTGACAGCTTGCAGTCACATGTGGGTTTATATTTAGGAAAATGCCCAGATGAAAAAGTCTTATACTTCATTTTACACATGTGGAAACCAGAGCTCTGAGGAAAGAGAAGAACGCCTAAGATTACAAGGCCAGACAGTGGTGCAGTGGTTGGAAACCCAGGTCCCCTGGTTCTGCTGTGGAAGCCAACAGGCCACTAGGCAGAAGATGGTGGCCTTGAGAACATGGTGGAGAGTGAAAACCTCAAATGTGGACCCTCGTTGGCAAGGGGAAGATTGCTTCAAAACTTGATAAGAATCCCATTTCTAATTTAAAAGAGCATATGAGGATGTTTATGAGAACTACATGTGCTTTGAGTACATAATTTGAGATAGGATTTAAAGAGTATACTTGTACTTCTCCAGATACATACTCACCCCTGATGTATCTGTTCTATGTCATGCCTGATCACAAGCAACTAATGTATTTCATCTGGAAATGAGGTTGATAATCATGTTTATAACTGAATATTGAAAAATAAGCCCAGTAGGGCCAGAGAGTTAGCTCAGTGGTTCCAGCGCCTGCCTCGCAAGTGCATGGTCCTGAGTTTGATCCCCAGTAACCACATACAATGCTGGGCGTGGTGACTCACGCTCACTAACAATCAACCAGCAATCAGCACCACATACCACAGTGCTGAGTATGGTGGCTCATGCCTGTAATCCCAGCACTTGGGAGGCAGAGGCAGGAGGATTTCTGAGTTCGAGGCTTGCCTGGGCTACACAGTGAGCTCAATGCCAGCCTGAACTACAAAGCGAGACCCTGTCTCAAAAAAAAAAAAATAAGCCCAGTAATATTCAGTAAACATTAACAATTAAATGTATGTCTTAGACCACATATTAGTGCTTATATAATATTACTTGAATGTATCTGTGTACACAAGAAAACAGAGGAAATATTACATGTAAAATATCACAGCACTAGCTATCAATCTCCGTTTAAGTTTAACTATTTTTTTTTTTGAGACAGAGTCTCACTCTGTAGCCCAGACTAGCCTCAGGCTCTGGGCAATCCTCCTGCCTCTGCCTCCCGAGTGCTGGGATTACAGAACTGAGCCATCACACCCAGCATTGTGGTATGTGGTAGTAGGGATCAAACCTGAGACCTTGTGCTTGCCAGGCAGACCCTAGGGCAGACCCCTAGACCTAGGGAGTTAAATCCCCAGCTGAAGTTCAACTTTTATATAATGAGAATACAAAAATTATAAATGAATAATCAATTAAAACATCATGATCATAATTCCTATTATATACATTTCCTTTTATTTTCTATATGACTGCTATTTTCATTTAAATACTCCTTTGCAATTAGTTGAAATGTACATTGCTGTCGCTTTCAGACTTCAGACCTTATCTGCCACGAAAAAGCCTTTCCCACTTAAGCAATGGTCTTCATATTACCCTGTCCGGAATCATGCTGGGACTCCAACATTCCTGGAATGCTGCCAGCCTGCTTTCTGGCCACCCAGAGCCTTCCTTTCTCAGGGCCCCTCAGAATGTCTTCTCAGCTCTCTACTCTAGCCAACTCCAGCCCTAAGGCTCACACCAACTCCACTGAAACTTCTCTCCTGAAAGCATTTATTTGAAGGTCCCATGCTGACAGTAGCTTCTACTCTCCAACCTTGCATAGGAAGCTCCTTTTGGATGCCCACAATGCCTCTAACTCAAAATTACAGAAACTGAAATAATCATAGCAAACAACTGGGATTGGTTTAATCACTTCATTGGCAAGTCTGTTTGCAAAAGCAAGAGCTCCCTCATCTAAGGGTGTTTTGAGGGCTAGATGAGGGGTTCAGTAAGGTTTTACCTTGCTCTGGGACCCAGCCTCGTCGATCTTCTTGAATTGGGACGTCTCATTGAACAGAGACCCAGAGTTTGTTGGGAACAATCCTGTTTGGGAGAAATAATTGGAAAGTCAACACTGACCAGGACTCCCTGCAGACAGACTTTGGACTTAATTATATTACAAAAGAATCCTGTTAGGGATGAATAATTGGAATGTCCTTTCTGGCTGCCTGCCACTTTGCACTTGGCTCACCTTCATCTTGGATAACAACAAGGACTCTGGTTGTCCCACATGGTGTGACACTTCAAGGTGGAACTGCTCCATTACCAGTGTTTACCCTGCCTTCTGAGTCTTTGTTACATTTTGTTACTGGAGAGGTGCTAAATAAAAGTTGTGGCAGGCTGTGGCCTGGGGCTTTTTGCTACCCAGAATAGCATGGATCAGGCCCAAGCTCAGTTTCTCTAAGCTATATATTATTTTGCTGTGTGCTGTCGACTCACAGGAGACTAGAACCTAAATCCAGAGGTCCTAATAACATTCCCTTCCCCTGGATCCTACAAGAGTTAGCCTCAAAAAGAGGACAAAGCTGCTGGTTGTTTTCCACTAGTCTCCAAGTGAGAGGGGCAAGGCTCTTCTTGCCTTTGTCCTTGGCCTCCTTGCCAGCCAGGTCCAGAATGTTAGCTGTCAGGTACTCCAGAATGCCAGCAAGGAAGACGGGTGTGCAAGAGCCCTGGCACTTGGCATGGCCCCCCTGTCTCAGGTAGCACTCCATGTGGCTCATGGGGAAGTGCAGCTGGGCTCTTGTGGACTGGGACACCGGCCGCTTTCTGCGCATAGAGGACTTGCGCCTGCTTTTCTTCCCAGCCGCGGGGTTTGCTGGGTTGGGCTTCAGTTTTCCCAGCTTGATTTGTCTCTTGGCCTGAGCTTCTCAAAACAGCAGTGCTTGTGGCCACCCACTTGTCTCTCTGTGCTTCTTATCAGTTAAGAATTTCCTTTGTGACAACCGGGGCTTTGTGGTATTATTGGTATCCACTGGGCTCTGATCAGTCCTCTGTCTATAAACTTGGCTTCACTTTGTAGTTTGAGCTGGCTCTGAGCTCACTATGTAGCCCAGGCAAGCTTCGAACTCAGCAATCTTCCTGTCTCTGCCTCCCGAGTGCTGGGATTACAGGTGTGAGCCAACACGCCCGGCTGGATATATTTTTTTTGAGGAAACTCTAACTTTCTTCTACATTTTAACATTTAAGATTCTAGCAAACAGTTGTTTCGACGAAAAGACTGCATCATCGCTGGCCACCAAGGCAGGTTCTTTGATTCCACCTTGCATCCTCTTTGAAATCTTCCCATTCTTTTGTAGACCATTGGTCAAAGAAAGACATGTAGAATCCCTTGTCCAGTAGAGATCCATTTGTCTCCATGATTGTGGTGTAATAAAAGCAATTGGGCTTCCATTTGTAATGTTATTTAAATATTCATGATAAGTATTTCTGTCTGCTCTTTGGATTCTTTATTCATGTTAATAATATCTGCTACTTCTCTCATAAGGCAAACAGATTCAGAATGATTTCATTCCATATTTGCGTGAATATCATGATATTACTGGGTGAAAATAGCATATAGCTCTTTCACAGGCCACAATCATACACTCATAAACATTCATTAGAAAGATGTATTCCTCATACTCAGTTTAAGTAAAAGATTGTGTTTTCCTGATTCTTCAAGGTGTATTCAGGGCACAGTAGGACTTTATTGATGCTGGGTTTTTTTCTGAGTATTATCTCAATGTTTAGTTTTATAATTCAATTTTTTACTCTAGAAGTTTTATGTTTGTTTTTCTATTTATTGCCATGCTGCCAGCCAATAACTAATTACTAACAATATGGTTGGGAATCTAGTTTCAGCATATGACCATCTGGAGATTTCTATAAATGATCAGTAGAAAGTTAGTCTCTGCTGGATTAAACATGAAAAATAATCTCATTTGCCAGTCTTTTCATTTTTCTGTCTGTGTATTTTGATCAACTCTGTTAAGAATTTCACACACACTGGGGAAAAAAAGTAGCTTCTTGATATACAGAGTAAGAGATTTTACTCCTGATGCATGACTGAATTGTAGGTTTGAAATTATAAGGTCTATTCTTCTTTGCCTGCATGTCTCTGTAATTCAGAAATATTTCCACTCCAGATGCTGTAGGTAAAGCTGCCCTACCTCTGGAGAGTATCGATAGATTATAAGATTAGTGAAACTAATGAAGCTCTGCCCTAATGGGTATACAGTGAGACCTGCCTGGTGCAGGTCTCTTATCTCTTCCTGTTTTCTTCCTCTGCATGGAACTCTCCTGTTTTTCCCCAAGACAGGACATGAGATGATTATCACAGCTAGTGGTTTCAGAACCCAGCAGTTTCTTGATTATTGGGTGCTGTCCACTACATATTGGGTAAACACGTCTAAGCATATGAATTAGGAGAAAGGAGAGACACAGATTGTTAGTAAAGGCTGTTCTGTACCACAAGATGACTGAGGTGGCAGACTTACATGTGGACGTATGTTTGGAAAAATTTCCAGATGGAGAGCCTCATATGCCTTGTCTTACTCCCCAGGAAAACTGATTAATACTAAGAGAGAACAAAGAATGTCCAAGATACAAGGCCAGACAGTGGCACACTGGAATCTGAAACCAAGGTCTTCTGGTTTGGTTGTGGAAACTGACTTGGAAACCAGCCTAGAGGAGCTGGTAGAGAACATGTTTAGAAACATTGCATATATATTAAGTTCATTTGGGACATAATTATATGTGCTCTCATTAAACCTCTCAAAAGATATATTTGGGCACTGATATATTACCACTATCCTTTTAAACACCACATCTAGTCAACAAATGATGGTATTCAAATGTAGGATTGATGCCTGTTTTTTTAAAAAACACAGGTATGAGTAACCAGCATGGCAGCACTGAGACTGTGACCTGGGTGAGGCCTGGGCTGATAGGCTCTGGCCCATCTACATAGCAGTTACACACTGACTTCTCCTGAGATTGCTACACGAGATTCAGGCCTAGAATCTGCAACTACACAGTAACTAGTGCAGTGGCTGTGGGACTGTGACCTGGGAGAGGCCTAAACTGACTGGCTCTGGCCTACATACCCAGTGCTGATGCACTGACCTTTCAGGGGACTATCTTCTGAGACTTGGGCCCAGAATCTGCATCTACACAGTAAGTGCTGGGGTTTTGCTGGGACTTATGCAGAGGACTAAGGGCCAATGATAACAGGAAGTCAGCAAAGGAAGAAATTATTTCTTAAGGGTTATAAATATTAGCAAGAAAGATACTTGCAACAAGCAGTTTACAGACATTAACCTAGAAATTAAACCAAAAAAGAAAGAAAGAAAGAAAACTAGCAATAGCAAAATAAATAAATAAATAAACAAACAAACAAACAAATAAATAAATAAATAAAATGAAAAAAACTCAAATAGGACCCAAACCCAGAATTCCTAATCTCCAAAGGGAAAATTGGGGACCAAAGAAATGGATCACCTTGAAACACAACCACCTGGACTCCCTGAACTGGCCACAAAAGAGGATCTGAAAAAATAAAATTGAAAATAATCTCTCAGATAACAGCACAGAAGATAAGCAGGGTGAATGACACAGATTAAAATATAGAGGATCTCAGGAACATGATAGAATCCCAGCATAGAAAACAAATGGAATCCAATAAACAGATTCACAAATTTGAGAGATTAAAAATTCCACTAAAGTTTACTTTGTACAGCTAGTGAATCCAAGGACAGAATTTCAGATGTAGAAGAAAAGATTACACTTAGTGATTAGGAAAGGAAAGATTTCTTAAAAATAGTATGGGACCATGAGAAATCAACTCAGAAGCTGCTAGATCATACAAAAGAGAACAACTTAAGACTGATACTAGTCAACAAAGAAACAGGAAAGCAAATAATAAATAAAGCACATAAAAAAATCTATTCACAGATGTAGTGGCAGAAAACTTCCAGAGCAAGGGAAAAGAATTTGGCATACAGATAAGTGAGGTATATAGGACTCCAACTAACCATGATCCAAAAAAAAAAAAAAAATTCGCACCTAGACATATAATAGTCACAATGCCAATAATCTCAACAGAGGCATGAAATATTGAAAACAGTTAGAGAAAAGAAATAGGTCACATACAAAGGAAAACCCATAAGAAATACAGCAAATTGTTCAACACAAGCCTTCAAATCAAGGAGAGCCTGGAGTGAAGTATTTCAAGCCCTTGAAGAAAGCAACCTCCAAACTTGAATGATATATTCTGTAAAACTATTCTTCAGAATCAATGGGGAAATAACATATGTCTGTGACAAAGAACACCTGAGAAACTTTATGAACACCAAGCCTGCATTACAAAAATTCTAAACAATGTCCTAGAAAAAGACTGTGATATATGTGCACCCATGTTCATAGCAGCTCAGTTTGTGATAGTTAAATCTTGGAAACAACCCAAATGCTCATCAACTGGAGACTGGATCAAGAAGATTGGTTTTTCTATAAAGTGGAGCATTACTCTGCCATAAAGAATGTTAAGTCTGAGTCATTTATACTCAAATGGATGTACCTTCAGGATATACTCATAAGTGAAATAAGTAGGTCATAGATCTGTAAATACTGTGTCTTTTCTCTGGTATGAGGAAACTGAAGATGTAAGTGAGCTCTGGAATATATGGAAGATACTGTGAAATAGAAAATATTCAAAGGGAAATGGCCTGTAGAAATAAGTAACAAGGGGAAGAAAAAATATGATGGAAATTTTAAAAAGGGAAACAAAGCTTATGTATATAGGGGGTGGGGGTTATAGGGTGGGTGGGGGAATGGGAAAAATGAGAATTAAAATTGTGTCATATGCTGGTACAAATTCTCAATATTGTATGTGATCACAATGTGTACATATAATGTACCAATAAAGATTCAAATTTTTAAAAAAAGACAGTGAGGCTCACAATTCCATGAGGCCTAACAAAATGAAGACACTTGGTAAGATAAGAAATTAAATGGAAGGAAGAAAATAACGAGCCAAATACAGAAAAATGTCATGATGAGTATTAAGGTACACATATCAGTTATAACCATCAATGTTAATGGCCTAAATCAATTAAAAGCAATAGATTGGCAGAATTGATCAGGAAGCAAGATCCAACAATATATTGTATTCAAGAAACACACTTAATTCAAAAAGAAATCCATAGACTGAATGTGAAAGGATGAAAAACAATTCTCCATATGATAGAGAACCACAAAAAAGCAGGAGTGCCTATCTAATTTGCAGACGAAGTCCACTTCAAACCAAAACTAATTAAGAGAGAATCAACAAATGGGATCTCATCCTACTGAAAAGCTTCTGCACAGCCAAAGAAGTCGCTGGAACTGCTAGAAGACAACCAACAACATGGGAAAAAATCTTTACTAGCTGTGTATCAGACAAAGGGCTATTATCGACAATATATAAAGAAGTCAAGCAGATCAGCCTCCCCAAGTTTAAAGACCCAATTCAAAAATGGGCAACTGAAATGAACAGATACTTCTCAGAGGCAGAAATCAAAGCAGCCAAAAAACATATGAAGAAATGCTCAACATCTCTGGTCATTCGAGAGATGCAAATGAAAACAACATTGAGATTCCACCTCACTCCACAAAGAATGGCTGCGATCACAAAGTCAACCAACGATAAATGCTGGCGTGGCTGTGGGGAGAAAGGAACCCTTCTCCACTGTTGGTGGGATTGCAGACTTGTGCAACCATTGTGGAGAT
>PVIC010007067.1:32036-52176 GCA_004025085.1 Thryonomys swinderianus | reverse complement strand
AGGTATAAAGGGGAGAGGAGGGGGGAGTGGGTAGGGATATGGGTAAAAATGAGAATTAACTTGTGGCATATACTGGTACAAATTTCCCAATGTTATATGTGATTTTGAGATGTATATAAATTGTACCAATAAAGAATTCAATTAAAAAAATAAAATTAAAAAAAAAAGAAATTGAATCCCAGCCCAGCGTGGTGACTCATGCCTGTAATCCCAGCACTCGGGAGGCAGAGGCAGGAGGATTGCTGAGTTCAAGGCTTGCCTGGGCTACATTGTGAGCTTAGGGCCAGCCAACTACAAAGTGAGACCCTGTCTCAAAAAAAAGGAAAAAAAAAAGTAGCCAGGCATGGTGGCTCATGCCTGTAATCCCAGCACTCGGGAGGCAGAAGCAGGAGGATTGCTCAATTCCAGGCTTGCCTGGGCTACATAGTGAGCTCGGGGCCTGCCTGAACTACAAAGCGAGACCCTGTCTCAAAAAAAAAAATAAAGTTGAATCCTTGCGGAATGTTAACAGATAACAATTATAAAATTTTACACAGAAAATTTGGGATTAAGAGTCATGGATACCATTTCAGCATGATTAATCATGATGACCTTATTTCAGCAGAAAATTTAAATGTCCATCGTAGTATAGAGTAGCCTTTTTAGTCATTCATCTCTGATAAAGACATTAAATAACACAAACTGTCTTCTGATTTTCTGTCCTTTGATAGGATGCTATTGAAGAAGAATTAACCTATCTATAAATGTACCTTGGAAGGTCATAATCTCTGGCCTCTAATTTAGTGTGTGATATTGTCTGGACTGCTCAGTTTTGAGGATCTTTCAGTTTAGTGACACATAGATAATATATACTTTAAAAAATTACATTTGTCTGATATCAGGTTGCCTGACATGTAACTCTTATCACAAGTAGCTAGAACGCAAGAGAAAAGCAAATATTTGAGTCTAAAAGAAAAGTTTTATCACCATAAGCAACCCTAATTTTACGTCTTTGAAGACTTGTATATCCAGAAAGCACAAATACATTTAGTACGCCATGAAACCAACAATGAGTGTTATAGGTATATGGAAATCTTTGTCCCTTAATTTAGTTTTATACCAAAGGCATCTTTTAGTAAGAAAACTTCATTGTTTTACCTACAGAAAATATAACTTTTAATAATAACCAGCATAAACATACTACCATAATATGTTTAGCATTGTTTATTGAGATGTATTTTCCATAAGGCTTTGGAAATTATTGGGGGGTTTCCATTAGTGAGTAAAGACTGGAATAAATGTTTCCAAGAAGCTGTGCCTTTATTCACCAAGGGGAGTCTTGTCCAGCCTTTTTCTCAAGCCCAGGGTTGGGGGGTGGGGGTCCCCTAGTTATCTTAACAGAATATTTTAGGTATCTTAACAATGTTTTTGTTTTTAGATGACTGAAAAGAACCAGATCATAACGATTACAACAATTAACACATTGTTTTAGTCCAATGGAAGGCTCTCAATTTATTGTAAACAGATAACATTAAGTGCTGCTTTTTTTTTTTTTTTTTTTTTTTTTTTTGAGACAGGGTTTCACTTTGTAGATCAGACTGGCTCCAAGCCTTAAAACTCAGGAGTCCTCCTGCCTGTGCCTCCCAAATGCTGGGATTATAGGTGTGAGCCACCATGTGGTATGTGGTACTGATTACTGGTGGATGTGAGTCATCACACCCAGTATTGTATGTGGTTATTGGGGATCGAACTCGGGGACCCATTGGAACCACTGAGCTAAATCTCCAGCCCTCCATTTTTTTTTTTTTTTTTGAGACAGGGTCTCACTTTGTAGTTCAGGCTGGCCCTGAGCTCACTATGTAGCCCAGGCAAGCCTCAAACTCAGCAATCCTCCTGCCTCTGCCTCCCGAGTGCTGGGATTACAGGCGTGAGCCACCACGCCTGGCACTGTGGTATGTGGTATTGATTGCTGGTGGTCTGAGTCACCAAGCGCAACCTTGTATGTGGTTACTGGGTCAAACTCAAGGCCTTGCGCTTGCGAGGCAGGCACTGAAACCACTGAGCTAAATCACCGGCCCCAGGCCTCCATTTTTAAAACCAGTCTTAACATCATTTTGATTGGCTGACAACCTGGGTTGTTGTTAAATTAATGATACTTATTTTACTGAGAAGCCAGTTTAAGTTGTTGACATAAATATTTTAACCTACACAAACTCTTTTACATGGAAATCTCAAAAAAAGGCAAAAGGAGAAAATTGTTGAACTCAATATAGCTCTAGGGTGTTGCAATCAGTAATTAGTACAAAGTGGACAGATGGACAAGCACACAAGATACTTGCTATGAGCCATGGCAGATTTCAATGTATATTTTGGTCATGGCCCCTTCTATGAATCAGATACAACTATTATTTTAGTAAGTGAAGGAAAAAAGGCAGTAGTGAGACTATTCAATCTCCTTAGAATAGGTTAAACCACTTTATCCATTTGTTTTTCCAGAGTGATTGGAGTTTTCTCTTCTGAAAAGAAACCTGAAGTTGGCTATTGTTTCACAGGTGTATGATGTTCATGATGTTCGTGGTCCTCCTGGTTTCTCATTGGTTTGAATTTTACCCTGGAAAAGTGAATCCAACTGTTTCCTGTATCTTAATGATAAAAGAAGTGGTTAATAGGGTTAAAAGATTTTGTATTAGTAATATTTTCCTCATGGTTCTTCCAGGCTGGGCCTGAAGGTCCTTGAGGCAGAATTAAGGAATTTAACCAGTCCCCTTAAGATAAGTGTACAGGTTTTCACCACTGACTCTTTGTCATGGAAAAAAAAATTTGAAGACATGTCAGTAAAAGAGGCTTGAGAAAGATTCATCCATAGGAGTAGATCAGGGATGTGCATAGTTCCTGTGCTCAAATAAGGCAAAGGGCCAGTGATTTAGCTCAGTGGTTCTGGTGCCTGCCTCAGATGTGCAAGGTCCTGAGTTCAATACCTGGTATCAAAAAGAAAAAGAAAGCAAGAAAGAAAAATGAGGGAGAATACATTTGGGAAGCTGGGGTCTTTTAGATGTTTTGGGAGGTGAAAATCTGTAGAATTTTATATAGTCTTGGTTTTTACTTAGTCTTAATCTTATTTTAGTGGATGGGAGAGAATGGCCCATCCCCTAATGAGATAATATTCTAATCCTAGGGGTAATGCTGAAAGGGAGGTCCTTTCAGAAGACTATTTGCTAGTAAAACGGAATGGGCAGATTCATTTATAGCTAAAAGGAAGTTGTGCAGGTTTGTTTTGGGAAAAGGAAGAAAGTAAACAAACTGGTTTTGGTTCTGAGGGTGTTGTTTCTCTTTTAAGTATAATTTTTAAAATTTTGATTTCCTTGTCTCCTTATCCAGTTCTCATTTGTCTTCTATCATGGTTGCTGAACACCAATTTCTTTTTTTTTTTTTTTGAGACAGGTTCTCACTTTGTAGTTTAGGCTGACCCTTGAGCTTGCTATGTAGACCAGGCAAGCCTCAAACTCAGCAATCCTCCTTCTCTGCCTCCCGAGTGCTGGGATTACAGGCTGGAGCCACCACACCCGGCATTGTGGTATGTGGTATTGATTGCTGGTGGGCATGAGTCACCACGCCCAGCATTGTATGTGGTTATCAGGGATCAAACTCAGGACCTTGCACTTGGCGAGGCAGGCGCCGAAACCACTGAGCTAAATCTCCAGCCCCTTGAACACCAATTTCTACATTGACCAGTTGACTTACTTTTGTTTGCGGGCCAAGTCAGAGTAAAAACTTTTTTGACTCTTTGGAGCTTTTTTCTAATATCTGAAGCTGACTAAAGTGATAAAATAACTGCCTTAGGAAAATCAGACCTTCTCTAGACTCAGAGTCTGAATTAGTATATTTACAAAGTTCTTCAATCTGAAGCTTGAAAAGCAACTAACTGACTAACAGACCTGAGCTTCTCATGGTTCACATGTTTGGGCATTCCTTGTGGCATACCAGCTAAAATGGCCTTGATGTATTACTTTAGCTTAGCTAGCCAGGTGTGTGGCAGATGCCTCTAATCCCAGCATTCTCCTTCCTGTTACAATTCCACTTAGGCCCTCTGAGATCCAAATAATGCACAGTCTAATGCTACAGTCACTGTTTATCAGAGGATTAAGCTGCAAAGGCTTTGTCAATGGCTGGTTTAGCAGCCTTTATAATCTTTTTTCTTCCTACTGTTGTGCAATAAGAAATGAGAATGAGTAGGATGTCTCAACAGGTCAGATTAAAAGGCATCATTAGGATCTGGAAGCCATCAGCAAACTTTTCAGGATCTTCAAAGAACATTCCCAGTTTCTCTCTATGCACTGTTGACTATGCAGGACTGAAAAGGGAGCCTACCACCCAGCCTGTACCATCGGTGCCATTTCTTGAAGGGGTAGAGCAGTGGAAGGTGGAGACACAGGTTTCCCTAAGTCTAAGGCTCTATGGTAAATAAATCCAGAGCTAGTATGGGAAGGACTGCAGAGATGGCCTTTATCTCCTGAGGGTTCTAACTGAGCAGGGTGCTGAGCAGGCAGTCTGTGGGTGGAGGAGCTGAGGTTGGAGTCTTCAATAACATCAGATCCCAGAGATGATGATTTTCAGGGCCCAGATCAGGTCTCAGGTAGAGGGGCATAAAGGCTGGAATGTAAGGCACTTCTGACCATTTGTTTTGTTCCTTACAGTAGAGATATAATTAAAATGTTATATGTCAGGCTGCCAAGGGTAGCTATTTGTCTTTTTCCCTGTGTGTACATAAGGCCATTTGGTACCATAGAGGGCTATAAGAGGATTTCTTTGAAAGGTTTTAGTGTGAGGCTTGTCCCATTGGTTAAAGTACCTAAGCAAGGACTCAGAAGGAATAGATCAAGTTGTTCCATCTGTACATAGGAGGAGCAAAGATTAGGATCTAGGTTTACCTTCCCAGAGGTTTAACCTGGTCAGGCTTCCTTCTGGAGTTAAATCTGGCTGGATATTTCCTTCCAGTAGTGGAACCTGGTAGGGCTGAATTTTTTTTTACGCTCCCTAAGGGTTTTATTACCTGTCTAGACTGAATTCCTTCAAAGCCATCAGGAATTTGATGTGATTGAGTTGAAATCCTTGGGACTAGATACCTCTAGGCTCCAGTCATACCCCTAAACATAAATATAGTTGCTACTTCCTTGGACCCATTAGATTTCTCCTATAAACACAACTCATCTTGTTGAGGAGACCATAAGTGGTATACCTTACTGGCTGAACGTCCCTTAGCCAGTTGAAAGTAAAGAAGACCCATCCCTAGAGAAAGCTACTCACTAGCTTAAGGCATACAGAGTACACTTATGGTGACAGAATCTCAAAATCAAAGTCAGGCACTATGCTCTTTTAGACAGCAGTATAAAGCCACAGTTATTGTTACAGAAGGAGAACTGAGTAAAAAGAAAAGCAAATTCAGTATCAGTGAGCTACCCCAAGAAGCAACAGGTGGGTGTGGGGCTCTAGACCCAGATTAGATGAGTCAGCTAGAGCCAGCTGTGCCACTCACTGGCTCACAGGGAAGAAGTGGCAGAAGGTTTAAGTGGATCAGTTCCTTTCTTCCCTTGTGGGATAACATTATGTCTCTTAATCCTGTTTTTGCACATTAAACAAATGGAACACTCTGTTACCTAAAAGCCTGAGGGGGAGAGGAGAAATCAGGAGAAGGAAAATTACAAAATCTGCATGACCCACTGGACTCACAAACTGATTCCCAAGGGAGTCACAATCACTCTTGGCATTACACAAAGTGCTATCTACATTCAGGGCAAGCCACCAAGTACTCCACAGAAAAGAACAGTGTGGGTAGGCCAAGTTCAGTTTTCCTGGTCCCTTCCTGTGGGGAGCTACACCAAAGCAGTTGTCTACTGGGAAGCCTTCCTCCCTGTTCAAGCAACCTTTTCCCTTGCTCTGCTGGGTTTACCCCCATCCCTACTGATGCCTGTGTCAGCAATAGAATACAAGCTCAATGATCGGCAGGTTCTCAACAGTCTCCCATGAGGACCAAAGCCTTTTGTCTCACAATCTGGTCGTTTCTTTGTGCCAGTTGGTCCACCTCTCCTCCTGGGAACCCATTTTTCACCTAGAAAGAAGACAGTCTCCCAGTGGAATGGTGGTTACATTCCTTGTTGGGTTAGCAAGGTTGTCCATGTCTGCTTATGTCTCTGATGGTCTCTGAGTATGATGAAGTCTCTGGGCCGCTGCGCATTAAAATCACTTGACTTGTGGTCCTAGGAGGTCTTCTGAGCTTTGATGAAGTGCTCCTGGTTCACCTTGTCAGATGTTACAGTTGAATGGACCAAAAATAGTCTAGGGTCCTGTGTACAAGGAAAGAATTGCCAAGTGTACACCTTACAGTATGTGGTAAGTAGCCACATTTATTGAAGATCACAGGATGGCAATGGAACAGGGAGAAGGATGAAGGGAAAAGGGACTAGAGTGTGAATTACAATTTTAGGCAGTCCTGTCCTGTCCTGGTGTCTCAGTTTACTCCAGTTAAATCTGCTTTTGCCTTTACTTTATGCTTTTTTTTTTCTTTTGTAAAGCAGTCACTATAGAATAGTAGTGAAGAATAAGGGGCTGTAGATACTGATTACTTTGGGATTTTATTAACAAGTATATAATCTTGCCAAGTTACTTAACTCCCTTTTCTTGACTTTTTTTTTTTGAGGGTCTCACTTTGTAGTTCAGACTGGCCCTGAACTCACTGTGTAGCCCAGGGAAGCCTCTAACTCAGCAAACCACCTGTATCTGCCTTCCAAGTGCTAGGATTACAGGCATGAACCACCACACCTGGCATTGTGGTATGTGGTACTGATTGCTTGTGGGCATGAGTCACCACACCTGGTATTGTTGTATGTGGTTTCCAGGGATTGAACTAAGGACCTTGCGCTTCCTAGGCAGGCACCTAATTTTCCACTTTTGATAGTAAAAATATAGGCAAAGAGTCTACCACTGAGCCACACTCATGTTCATAGTAACAGTATTCACATTAGCAAGAATATGGAAACAGCTCAAATGTGCTTCAGTGGACATATGACTAAACTGAATGAACAAAATATTCATATAAAATTATATACCACAGAATAGTGTTTAGTCTTCTCAATTCTGATACATGCTACAACACGGATGAGACTTTCAAACATGCTAAATGAAAAGGCCAGAGCTGAAAGGGCAAGCATGTATGATTTCACTACATGAGGTGCCTACAGTAGTCACATTCATAGATCCAAAAAGTAGTATAGTGGTTACCAGAAGATGAAAGAAGTCAATTGCTTATACTAGAGTTTCATTTTAGGATGATAAAAAAGTTCTTCAAGTGAATAATTGTAATGGTCAGACAATAGTGCAGTTTTTAGTGCCACTGAATTGTACACTTAAAAATAGTTAAAATGGTAAGTTTTCATGTTATGTATGTTTCACTGCTGTCAGTAGGAAAAGTCTTACCATGCATAATAGCACATGGTTGTTCTGGAACTTGAGCCTGAGGCAGGAGGATTACAAGTTCTAGCCTGGCCCAGGCAGCTTAGCAAGGTTGTCTCAAAAGGTTGGGGGAGGAGTGGAGCTCATTGTGAAGGCCTGGACTCAATACCTGGTTCCACAAAAAAAAAAAATTTGTTCATGGTACCCATGTATCGCTGCCAGGCCAGAAATTTTTTTGGATGTACTGGGGATTGTGTCATGCATGCTAGGCAAGCAGTCTACCATTGATACCCAGCTTTTTTTTTTTTAATTGTATTTTGAGACAAAGTCTCACTGAAATTCCTAGGCTGTGCTTGAATTTGTGATCCTTCTTCCTTACCCTCTCAAGTAGCTGGGATTACAGGTATGTGGCACCCTGACCTCAGCTAATAACTTTTTTTATAACCATCTAGATAAGATAGCAAATACAAACATAGATAGGCAAGCTAAGCATATTTATTCAATGTCTATTCTTTGGGTATGTTTATTTGGGTGTTAGGGATTCTACAGTGAACAAAACTAGAAAAGATTCCTACTGCTGTGGAGCTTTTAAAAACTTTCATATAACAAAAATTGATCTTGGTGCACAGAGTTTTATACTTATCTCTTAAAAAGCATTAAACATCTCTTCCCCTTCACTCTTACACAGTACATGTAATGACTTCAGGTTTCATGGTATGCCCTTGTAGGAATATGTTAAAAGTTTGGGCTGTCTTTGTTGTTGTTTTGGTGCTAGGGATAAAACCTTGAAACTGTTGCTCTAAAACTGTTATTTCATTGGTTGCAAGCAATATAAATCAACTCAGATTTCATTAGAATTTTTTTTTTTTTTCCTGAGACAGGGTCTCGCTTTGTAGTTCAGGTTGGCCCTAAGCTCACTATGTAGCCCAGGCAAGCCTGGAAATCAGCAATCCTCCTGTCTCTGCGTCCTGAGTGCTGGGATTACAGGCATGAGCTAGCACGCCTGGCACTGTGGTATGTGGTATTGATTGCTGGTGGGCTTGAGTCACCACGCCCAGCATTGTATGTGGTTACCGGGGATCGAACTCAGGACCTTGCACTTGTGAGGCAGACACCGGAACCACTGAGCTAAATCTCCGGCCCTTAATTAGAATTTTTAAGAACTTTCATAGAAAGATTCTAGGTAGCAGATTAATAAACATTTGAGTTTGGGGAAAGCTAGGAATAGGGTAGACTTGGAGGGCATTCACAATATGAATGCTTATCCCTGTCAACTTCTGTATTATCTGTGTAAGATTTAATTCTTGAAAGAGAATGAATGGCCTAGAGGTCATATATCCCAAGGTTTGGGAGAATGGGTGGACTTGGGGGTTTATGTACCCCATCAGAATCTTTTGAAGTTGGGGAGGTACAGTTTTGGATAGAATGGGATTTGAGGCTGGCAAAACCAAGTGTCAGCCTTGGACTATCAGTGGTTTTAATCCTAGATTCTTGTCCCCCTATCAAGGAGGAGATGACCGCCGGGTTTTACTATGGCACATGGAACAAGCCATCCACTCAAGGGTCAAGCCCATACAACTGAAAGGAGAGCACCATTCCAATATATTCTGCTTGGCTTTCAATAGTGGAAACACCAAAGTATTTTCTGGAGGTAAGAACAAGGAATTTTACTGGGGTTGGGATTTTTTTCCTTTATTGAGTCTATTGGTACATTTAGGGAATACGTTATGACCACATTCATTGCTGAGAATTTGTACCTGTACATGATGTATCTTAATTTTCACTTTTTCCCATTGCCCTGCCCTTCCTCTAACCTCTCACTTCTGTATATACGTAAGCTTTGTTTCCATTATTCTACCACCAGTTTTTTTCCCTTCTTTGCTTTACCCTGTGCCCCCCATCTCCCCTTTCCCTTTGAACATTTTCTTCCTATTTCACAATTTAGGACTTCATTTATACTTCCAGTTTCTCATACTAGGGAAATGATGTGGTATTTATACATCTCTGTTCTATTTTTTTTCATTCATGAATATGGCCTCAAGGTGCATCCATTTAACTATAAATATCTCTAATATGTTATTATTTATGGCTGAATAATACTCCTTTTTTTTTTTAACCCACATCTTCTTTATTCAGTTTCCTGCTGATAGGTACTTGGTCTGTTTTCACTATTTGACTATTATGAACTCTGCTACTATAAACATGGGTGTACATATGTTGCTGTGGAATGATGCTTTTAATTTTTTTGTGTATATACCTAGCAGGGAAATAGCAAGGTCAAATGGAACCTCCAATTCTACTTTTTTGAGGAAATCTCCACACTGATATCCACAGTGTTTGCACCAATCTACATTCCTACCAGCAGTAGAGAAGGGTTCCTCTCTCCCCGCAACATTTATTGTTGGCTGATTTCATGATAGCAGCCATTGTTTGTGGAATGAGATGGAATCTTAATGTTGTTCTCTTCTGCATTTCTCAAATGACCAGTGATGTTGAACATTTTGTGGGTGGGATTTTAGGAGTACTACATTTAATCTTTATTTTCTTCCTGTGTCTTACTGGGGAATGAATTACTGGTTTCCCATAGGTTGTATTCTTTTTATTACAGCATTTAGACATGTGAGTTAGGATTCATTTTTCTCTTATCCTTTCTCCTATCTTCCTTCTCCTATGTTCTTTCTCTTTGGCATAAAATTTTTCATACTGTAATCTAGTATACAAACACCTTAGCAACTTACCTTACTATACATATGGCATACTTTTCACTTGTTATGATTGTATTTCTTTCTTCTCCTCTTCCTCTTGTCATAATCAGCTGCTTCTTCTTCTTCTTTTTTTTTTTTTTAATATGTTCTTACTATAGGGTCCAGGAAACTCCCTCTGTTTTTTATTGATTGATTGATTGAGACAGGGTTTTGCTTTGTAGTTCAGGCTGGCCCTGAACTCTCTGTGTAGCCCAGGCAAGCCTCAAACTCAACAATCCTCCTGCTTCTGCCTCTGCCTCCTGAGTGTTGGGATTACAGGCGTGAGCTACCAAGCCCAGCACTGTGGTATGTAGTACTGATTGCTAGTGGGTGTGAGTCACCATGCCTGGTATATTGTATGTGGTTACTGGGATTGAACTCAGGACCTTGCACTTGCTAGGAAGGTGCTGGAACTACTGAACTAAATCTCTGGCCCCTTCTGTTTTGTTTTGTTTTATTTTATTTTACTTCATTTCATTTCATTTATTTTTGAGACAGGGTCTCGCTTTGTAGTTCAGGCTGGTCCTGAGCTCACTCTGTAGCCCAGGCAAGCCTCGAACTCAGCAGTCCTCCTGCCTCTGCCTCCAGTGCTGGGATTACAGGCATGAGCCACCATGCCCGATGCTTTGTTTTATTTTTAAAGCTGCTTGTTGAGACTGAATTTCATTTCCTGACCCATAGCTAACACCTGTTTGAAGAGGATTATGTTTGGGTATGGTTGAAATGGCTGGTGCCCAAGCCAACCTCTTGATATCTTCCATCAACCACTCCCTTTCTGACCACCAAATTTCTGGACCTTACCTCTTCTGAGCTGCAGATTTCCCCACTGGATATCTACATGGGTTTCAAAACCCATTTAAATGCAGCCTGTTGGACTGAGAATGTAGTTCATCAGCAGTATTTGCCTAGTATATATGAGGCCAGGGTTCAGTTCCCAGCACCATAAAAAAGTAAACAAGAAATCAGTCAATCTAAAACCAAGATAGAATGAATTGCTAACATGTAACCATTTTCATTTTATAAAACTGGTACATGGTTTTTATTGATAGTGATCTCAAAGCCATTCTCAAGCCCTTTCTTTAATTTTCACATTTACATTTGGTAAGTCCTGTCAGTTCTATCTTGAAGGAATCTCAGACTTATCCTTTAGTTTCTATTCTCTTTTGATAGACATTGCTGTAATTTTGGCCTTCATCTTTGGCCTCAACTACTACATTAACCTGTTATTGCTTACATGAATTTTCACTTAAAAATAGAGATTTGACCATGTGTACCTTTAACCCTTTAATGCTTACAGAATAAAATCGCAACTCCAATCTACTTCTCTAGTCTCATTTCTCTTGTCTGTGGTGCTCACTATACTACTTTCTATTTGAGGTATAAACCATGGTATGTTATTTTTATCCTTGTGCCTTTTGTTTGTAGTGTTCTGCATCTTAACTATGTTGTACTCTTCCATTGGTGGGCATTTTGAGTAATAATGTCTCTTCAAATGTCTTATTCTTCTATTCATTTTCTTTCTGCACATGAAGAATATAATTGTCCCATAGATAAACTGTATGACTAGAAGACGATCCTCTTGCTGCTACCAGTTTGTGTGTTTAGACTCTCAGTTTCCAAAGGATGGGGCAGAATCTTGTTCTTCTCACAGCCTCACCATAGGGAGAGCTGTGAAATTTAAGATAATCTGAGCCATATATATATTTGTGTGTGTGTGGTTTTTTGTTTTGTTTTGTTTTGTTTGGAGAGAGGGTCTTCTTTGTAGTTCAGGCTGGCCCTGAGCTCACTATGTAGCCCAGGCAAACATCGAACTCACCAATCCTCTTGCCTGGGCCTCCTGAGTGCTGGGATTACAGGTGTGAGCCACCACACCCAGCATTGTGGTATGTGGTACAGATTGTTGGTGGACATGAGTCACCATGCCTGGTATTGTTTGTGGTTACTGGGGGTCAAACCAGGGACCTTGCACTTGATAGGCAGATGCCGGAACTACTGAACTGATCCTACCACCCTTTTTATCAGGGATCAAATTCAGGAGCTTGTGTTTAGTGAGGCAGGTTTAGTGCTGCTGAGCTAAATCCTTGGCTTTTGAGCCATATCTTTGGTGTTACTTTTGCTTTCTATTAAGTGACTGCTGGGTGTGCATTTAAGCATAGGATGGAATCTATCTTACTTTCTGTCTTTTCATATTCAAGTTTTTTGGTTTTGGCTATATATACTATCTTGAAGTCATAGGAAAATACTTTAAACCCTTTGATAAAGTAATGAGAGAGCAAAATTGTATTGAAAAACTTTCCCATCATTTAAAATCTGTCATCACTTTTTTTTTTTTTTTTTTTTTTTGAGACAGGGTCTCGCTTTGTAGTTCAGGCTGGCTCTGGGCTTGCTATGTAGCCTAGGCAAGTTTCAAACTCAGCAATCCTCCTGTCTCTGCCTCCCGAGTGCTGGGATTACAGGTGTGAGCCACCATGCCCGGCACTGTGGTATGTGGTATTGAATGCCGGTGGGCGTGAGTTCTGCATGGCCAGCATTGTATGTGGTTACTGGGAATCGAACTCAGGACCTTGCGCTTGCGAGGCAGGCGCGGGAACCACTGAGCTAACCCTCTGGCCCCTCAGTCATCACATTTTAACGCTATAAAGGAAGATGAGGAAAGAAGTGGTAGTAAACATTTATTATAGACCATTGGTGGTGAACCTATGGCCATGTACCTCAGAAGGCTGTTTATAGCACTGAACACTCTTAAAAGTTTTGTCATCACTGTTAGAGACTTAACAGGTGCTCAGCCTACTTTGAATACTTTTATAGACTCATATCTTTACAGTAGCCCTATAAAATAGATCCACTTACTATCTCTATGTTTACATAATGAACATAGGAGATCTTACTCCAGTGTAGGTTAATAAATGTTTTGCTGGATGATGGAAGAAGCTAGCTTGGATAAGTAAATTATTTGATCACTTACTGTTTTCTTTAATGAACAAAGTTTTTTTGCCTAATCCACTGGATAATATATCTTCAACTGTTATATTTTATTGCTTTTATGTTTCCTTAAAACTCTCTGTAAGAATGTCCTAACTTTAAATTATTTTTATAAATCCTTTTTAGATCAACACTCCTAATTAGTATTAACCATGTCTATGTTCATATTTTTCCCAGAAAACTAGAAAGTACTGCATTTTAATGTGGTCAGGGACCAACTTGCAAGAATTATCAAATGTCTGTTTTTTTCTTTTACAGGAAATGATGAGCAAGTTATCCTCCATGATGTTGAAAGGTAAATAGATTGTTGATGTGTGAAGGTGACCACCTATGTCATATATAAGTAAGGCAGTTTTTTAGACCAAAGTAGCATTTTGAAGAAAATAATGTGAAACTAGTAGTCCATTTATGAAAAACTTTCCTGTAATATTTTTGAAATAAAGTTTCAATTTTAAAAAAAGGAAAAATTTGCAAGTTATATAAAATTATAGTTTTCAGGTAAAAATATAAGGGGGGGTGATTAGAAAAGGAAGGGAAATAATAATACTTAATAGTAATCTTAGCTAGCCAGGTTTGGTGACACACACCTGTAATTCTAGATACCAAAGAGGCCAAGGCAGGAGGATTGTGAATTCTAGGCCAGCCTGGGCAGCTTAATAAGAGCCATTCTCAAAATCATCATCATCATCATCATAACTAATATTTATTGAGTTCTCACATGTGCAGAAACCATTCTGAGTGTATGTCTTATGGTAAGACATTTGTATGTCTTACCATAATTGATTTAACCGCCATGATTCATTTTGTGAGGGATACTATTGTGATCTCCATTCTAGAAGAGGGAAAGAAATCACAGAGAAGTTAGGTAACCTTTAGTCAAATGATGCTAGGATCTGAATTTAGGCTATTTTCAGAGTTTTGCTCTTAAACACCATGCCAGATTGCTGAGAGGTCTTCTCCCATCCCTGCTCTGATCAGATCTGGCTGCTTTAAAACTTTGCCTTGGTTTTTGGAAATGACATACCACCCTCAAATCTGGACATAAGTAAATATATTCCATAATGTATTAAAATGGAAGAAGTCAGCTGTTGAGTCACTTTTAAATACGCTTAGTGTAAAAATTATTATGAAATTTGTGGAAATAGTACCTTTAAATAGTACCTACTCATCTTTTAGGAAATACAATATGCTTTATGTTCTGCTAGGTTGATTTTCTCATAGGAACAAAGAGACTGCAGTCTAGGTGCCAGAGGGCTGTGACTATACTGTGTTTGTGTGCGTATCCGTGCACGTGCGCGCCTGTGTGCCCTCTTTTGCTTTCTCAGCAGCGAGACCTTGGATGTGTTTGCTCATGAAGATGCAGTATATGGCTTGTCAGTGAGCCCAGTAAATGACAACATTTTTGCCAGCTCTTCAGATGATGGCCGGGTTCTCATTTGGGACATCCGGGAATCTCCTCATGGAGGTAGGATCACTGTAAAGAAGGCTGCTGTCTTAAACAGTTTGATGACAGATTCACTATAAAGTCATTTTATGACCTGAATACCTGAGTGTGGGTGATATTAAGGAAAGAGAAACATGAAACTTACATAATAGCATGTATGTATGTCTTTGGAAATCTTATCCTACTCTTAAGTAGTTAAAAGTTGAGCACCTTGTCAGCTCTTCTCCAGATACCTATGAATTTGTCCAAAACCTCCAGCCTTGTTCCTTAGGAACAAAAGATGTGATAACCTCATTGTGAAGGTTAGTCACCAGTGGACAACTCATTTAGTACTGACACATATTCTTGGTTGGTTACAAAGAACGGGAATGCTGTGCACCTTCTTGTAACCCTAGTTTCAGGTCTAGCTCTTTTGTTAGGCGAAAGAAACAACTGTAGAATATTATGGAGGTTCACAAAATGGTGGCAGATATGGTCCATGCATGGGGAGTTGTCTGTGTCTCCTCTAGATGTACTTTTTTAGTCTCGCATATAAAATGTTTTGTTAACTTTCTCCGACATTCTTAAGGAAATGCATCTTAGCTCATTTCCTGCAGAGGAATTTCTTTCTGCAACTGTCTTCAAAGGCCCCTTTCTCTGGTGCTACCTTTGTGCCACCACTATGCCCCCTTTCTCCCTTAATTTGCTTTCATGACAATTACCTCTGTCTACACAGAATTGCTGTCTAACCTGCTTTGTCTGGCAGGGTTTGAGGCTGCGTACATGCATGTGTGTGTGTGTGGTGCTTGGACTCAAACCCAGGGCCATGTCATACACTAGGCACGTTTTCTACCTCTAAGCTACATCCTAGCCTTTACTATTCCATATTTCAAGTATTGAGCATTCTGAACTGTGGTTGTTGTAGAGGTTCAGGGATCAGAGGAGCTTGTCCTTATGGTCAGGCAGACCAGGTCACAGGAAGCAGTGGCTATGGCTGAGTCTCTTTGTCCTTGGAGGATGCCTAATGGTGAGATGACCAAGCACTTCACCTTTTTAGAGGGTCTTGCAGCACTGTATGTGGATATAAGAGTTGGAAAGGGTCTGTCTCTGACTGTAACCACTTCCATAGGAATGTGCCTTTTTATATAGCAAAATGATTTCTTTCTTGATAATTTATGCAAAGGGATATAAGGGTTCTAGGTAAAGTTGATTAAGAACTTGCTAAAAAAAAACTGGCTGGTTGCATGAGAAGTTCAAGCATTAGGCATTTTTAAAAAGTAAAAATAGTGCAGGTAATCAATCATAAAAATCTACATTGAGCCACTTAAGTCCATTATAAACCAGAAGAGAAAGCTGTGCTTTTGTTTTGCTTTATGTTAATTTTTTCACAGTCAGGACTTATCTTTATTAACTATTTGGAGTTTAAGAACTTTTTGCTTTTATTTATGATCCTATTCAAACTTTTGCTTTTAAAACTAATAAATTGGATTAAAAATACAATTACCATAAACAGATAATGAATTTTTTAAATTCATGTGGAATTTAGTCTTACTAACAGTAAAAGATTTTTTTCTTTCCCTCTAAGATGTCGTATAGATTTCTGAGTTTTAGACTTGAAGTTGGGTTAAATATGTTTAAGTAGCTGTTCCGTTGTACATAGGAAATGTGTACAGGCTCAGAGGGATCTTCAGAAAGGGTACCTGCTGGGGCCTGGTATGTGTTGTGATTTTATCCCTCTGGGATGGGTTATTGTGTTCTATTCACAGTCACACTCTTGTTCATCTGCCTGCCATTGACCCAGTATGCCTGGAATGAGCTGATTGTATGTAATTCCCTTTTTCACAGAGCCCTTCTGCCTGGCAAACTATCCTTCAGCCTTTCACAGTGTCATGTTTAACCCTGTGGAGCCCAGGTTATTAGCCACAGCCAATTCAAAGGAAGGAGTAGGACTTTGGGATATTCGAAAACCTCAGAGGTGAGTCCTTCTTGATTCATAAAGAATTCAGACTTTTTCCTCTCTCATATTTCAGGTAAAGTGATCAGCCAGCAAGTGTGATAACTTGCTTGGCTGTTGCTATTACTTCGGCATCTCTTAATATGTACTGGTTTCTCAGAACCTATTCCTAGCCAGCAAGCACAGTGAGAAACCAGTACTCCCTTGCTGAGTAGGAGCCCCAAATTGTAATCTGGATGTTAGACAAGTCAGTTTCAGGCCATTTTATGAAGGAGTGAGTAAGCCTCCCTTTGGTACTGCCTTCTATTATGATCTAGCACTGCAGAGATCCACAGGTGCTCTTGGTGGGTGGGAACTAGGGATATGGAGAATTGCCAAATTGACTGTGGCTGAACCAGGAGTTCATAGCCCTGGGATGAAGTGGGTCCTTTGATAGGCTTCAGGAAAAATGTGAACTCCAAAATTTGTATTAAAAAATATATACACATATATGATACAGAAAGAAAATAAAAGAGCATGTATAATGGGGTGAGGAGGTGGGGGTGGGTAGGGATATGGGTAAAAATGAGAATTGACTTGTGTCATATACTGGTACAAATTCCCCAATGTTATACATGATTTTGAGATGTATATAAATTGTACCAATAAAGAATTCAACTTAAATATATATATAAATTTATATATTAATATATTTATAATTTTTATATTTATGTATTATATATAATTTTATATATTTATGTATTTATTTTTATTTTTTAAACAGGGTCTCACTTTGTAGTTCAGGCTGGCCCTGAGCTCACTGTGTAGCCTCGGTAAATCTCGAACTCACAGCAATCCTTTTGCCTCTGCCTCCCGAGTGCTGGGATTATAGGTGTAAACCACCATGCCCAGCATTGTGGTGTATGGTACTGATTGCTGGTGGGTATTAGTCACCCACCTGGCATTTTGGTAGGTGTTACTAGGGATCAAATTCTGGACCATGTAATTGCAAGGCAGAGGCTGAAACCACTGAACTAAATCCCCAGCCCAGTGATATTTTAATCTTTTATTTAGTTAGTTAGTTAACTAGTTAGTTATTTTTGCAGTACTGCGGATTGAACTCAGGGCCTTGTGCTTCCAAGATAGCCATGGCACCACTTAAGCTAAATCCCCGGCCATTATATATTCTATATGTAAGTCTTTTTCTGAGACGGAAGTTTGTTTTCTCCAGTTTCTTGAAAGAACTAGTAAGCACCAAAAGGTGTTTAATGAAAGGTTAAGAACTGTATAGTGTAGTGTTAAAAATGCAATAAGTTTTTTCTTCTATTTTCTTCATTAAACAAGCACACTTAGAATTATCCTGACCTGGTAGTATGAATCAGTAATGGGGGAATTTCAGGCACTGAGGGATGTAGGGATGGGGCAAATAGAAGGCCTTTTCATATTCTCTAAATCCTTTGAGGGAGGGATTACATTTGTGTGGGTTGGTCTCACTTTGCAGTTCAGGCTGGCCCTGAGCTCATTATGTAGCCTAGGCTAGCCTTGAGCTCTCAGCAATCTTCCTGCTTGTCTCCCGAGTGCTGGGATTACAGGTGTGAGCCACTACGCCCGGCATTGTGGTGTGTGGTGGGACCTCAGGACCTTATGCTTTCCAGGCAGATGCCAAACCACTGAGGTAACTCCCTAGCCTTTTGGAGGGATGACATTTTATGATACCTATATATAAAGCCAATCTTGCTTTATAAAAAACAGCTAGCTCCTCTAGAAATCCAATGTGGAGGAAATTTCCTACTTTAGAAAGCAATATTGCAGAAGAATAGAAAGTATATAAGGTTATAATTTAATTTGTGGGCCTCAGATGAAAGGGGCAGTAACTATAGAGGATTATCTTCCTTGAATTTTAGTCCTAGCTAATTCTCACTATGAGGCAGTCAGAAGGGGCTGGAACTATTATTACAGCAGATCTGTGTAGCTCAAGAGGGCTTCCCTTGTGTTAAGCAGGGCTCCCTCAGGTTCTATAGGGCAGCAGTGATTTCTCTCACCCTTTGTGTGTCACACAGACCTGTCATTTGCTTTTCTAGTGCATATGGTGGCTGGCCCCTACCTGTGAGGAAGACAGTCTCCTGCGTTCAGCAGTATTGTTCTCTGCTGCTTTATGCCTTTGAGGGACAAGTAACTGTTCTGCCTCATTCATTCATATTACAAAAGGCAGGATTTGGACTCCCTGTGCTAGGTTCCTCACAATCTACTACTCCTCAATTTAGAGCTGTAGTGAATAGCTGGCAGCTGGAGTGAACACTGAACTAATCATCTCCAGTGGAAGACTTGACTAATTCATGATGTCTCTTAAGAGTTACAGATTTGTTTTTTTATAATTGACTTTATTGGTACATTTTATACATACATTATGATTACACTGAATATTTGTTGTACCTGTGTATGACACATTTTGACTCTCATTTTTTCTTTTTTTCCCCTGCCCTCCCTACATCACCCAACCTCTGTATACATAAGCTTTGTTTCCTTTTTTCCTATCAAATTTTTTTCTTTCTGTTCTTTACTGTCCCCTACCTGCCCTTTTCCATTACCTTTTGCATATTTTTTCCTATTTTACATTATTTATCATATATCTTGGCATTCATTTATACCTTCAAGTTTTCATACTAGAGAAAAGATAACAGTATCTACACATTTGTCCTATTTCACTTATGAGGATGTTCTCAGTGTACATCTATTTGAATATAAATGACTCAGATTTATCATTCTTTATGATAGAATAGTACTCCATTTTATTTTTTTTAAAAACACATCTTCTGGGCCAGAGGGTTAGCTCAGTGGTTCCGGCGCCTGCCTCACAAGCGCAAGGTCCTGAGTTTGATCCCCAGTAACCACATACCACAGTGCCGGGCATGGTGGCACATGCCTATAATCCCAGCACTCAGGATGCAGAGACAGGAGGATTGCTGAGTTCGAGGCTTGCCTGGGCTACAGCGTGAGCTCAGAGCCAGCCCGAATTACAAAGCGAGACCCTGTCTCAAAAAAACAAACAAACAAACAAACAAAAAAACATCTTCTTTTATCCAGTCTCCTATTGATGGGCATTTGGGCTGTTTCTAAGATATAATTATCACAAACTGAGCTGCTATAATTATGAGTGCACATATATTACTGTGGTGTGATTCTTTTAATTCTTTTGTGTATATGCCCAGGAGGGGAAGTATGGGGTCAAATTGGGCCTTGAGTCCTAGTTTTGTTTTCTTTAGTTTTAGTTTTATTTTGTTTTGAGACAGGATTTCGCCTTGTAGTTCAGGCTGGTCCTGAGTTTACTGTGTAGCCCAGGCAAGCCTTAAACTCAGCAGTCCTCCTGCCTCTGTCTCCCGAGTGCTGGGATTACAGGTGTGAGTCACCACACCTGATACTGTAGTATGTGGTACTAATTGCTGGTGGGCATGAGTCACCAGTATTATTGTATGTGGTTAACAGGATTGAACCAAGGACCTTTTACTTGCTAGGCAGGTGCCCAAACCACTGAGCTAAATCTCTGGCCCTTGAGTCCCTAGTTTTTTAAGGAATCTCCACACTGATCTCAATAGTGCTCACACCACAGTTTACATTCTTATGAAGGGTGGAGAA
>PVIC010007067.1:0-31936 GCA_004025085.1 Thryonomys swinderianus | reverse complement strand
CCATGCCCAGCATTGTATGTGGTTACCCGGATCTAACTCAGGACCTTGCTCTTGCAAGACAGGCGCCGGAACCACTGAGCTAAATCTCCAGCCCCTGGTTGATTTCTTGATAGCAGCCATTTTTTGTGGAGATGGAATCTCAGTATTGTTTTCATCGGCATCTCTTGAATGTTGATCATTTCTTCATATGGTTCTTTGCTGCCTTTATGTCTTCATCTGAAAAATATCTGTTAATGTCAGATGCCCATTTTTGGATTGGGTCTAAATTTGGGGAGGCTGATTTTTTAAAGTTATTTATATACTCTAGATAGTAGTCTTTTGTCTGAGAAACAGCTGGTAAAAATTCTTTCCCATATTGTGAGTTGTCATTTTGCTCTTTTGATGGATTCTTTTGCTGTGCAGAAGCTTTTTAGTAAGATGAGAGTCCTTGCTGCTAGTTCCTGTGCTGCTGAGGTTTTGTTCATAAAATCTTTCCCTATGCCAGGGTCTTTAAGAGTTCTACTTAACCTATTTTCCCACAGGTTTTGTGTTTCTGTTTTAAAATTTAGGTCTCTAATCCACTTTGATTTTAGTTTGATGCATGGAGAAAAGGATAGATTTAGCTTTAATCTTTGGTAAGTTGAAATCCAGTTTTTCCAGCACCATTTGTTAAAGAAGCTGTCTTTCCTCCATTGAGGATGTTTGACTCCTTTGGCAAAGATGAGGTAGCATAGTATATCTGGGTTGTTTCTGGATCTTCTAGTCTGTTCCATTGATCCTCAGGTCTGTTTCTTTGCCAGTACCCTGCCGGTTTTATCACAGTGGCTTTGTAGTATGGTTCCAAATTGTGGATTGTGGTACCTCCTGCCATGATCTTGTTGCCTAGGATTGCTTTTGCTATTCTAGGTCTCTTGTTCCAGATGCATTTTTGGATTATTTTCTCTAGCTCTGTGAAATATTTTGTTGGAATTTCAATCAGGATTGCATTGAATCTACATAGTAGTTTTGGCAATATGGCCATTGTGAGAATATTAGTTTTTCCTATCCAGGAACAAGGGGTGTCTTTCCATTTTTTGGTATCTTCTTTGACCTCCCTTTTCAGAATGCTATAGTTTTCAGAATAGAGGTCTCTTACCTCCTTTGTTAGACTGATTCCTAGATATTTCATTTTTTTGGATGCAATTGTGATTTCTTTTTCTTCGAGTCTATTGTTTATGTATACAAAGCCTGTTAATTTTTTTGGGTGTTGACCTGCTGCCAAATCTGGCGATTATGTCTAGCAGTCTTTTGGCTGAGTTTCTCTGTTTTTGTTTTTGTTTTTTTTTTTGAGACAGGGTCTCACTTTGTAGTTCAGGGTGGCCCTGAGCTCACTGTAGCCCAGGCAAGCCTCGAACTCAGCAATCCTCCTGTCTCTGCCTCCTGAGTGCTGGGATTACAGGCGTGAGTCACCATGCCCAGCACTGTGGTATGTGGTACTGATTGCTGGTGGGTGTAAGTCTCCACGCCCAGCATTGTATGTGGTTACAGGATGGAATTCAGGATTTTGCACTTGCAAGGCAGGAACCACTGAGCTAAATCTCAGGCCCTTGGCTGAGTTTTTAGGATCTTATATATAGAGTATCATGTCATCAGCAGATAAAGTTTAACTTTTTCTTTACCTATCTTTATTTATTTTATTTCTTCTTCTCTAATTGGTATAGCTGATATTTCCAAAACTGTATTGAACAGGAGTGGTTATAGTGGACATCCTTGTTGTATTCCTGATCTTAGCATGAAAGGTTTCAGTTTTTTGACTATTTAGTATGATGCTGGCTGTCAGTTTCTCATAAATAGCTTTTATCAGTTTGAGATAAAGAACATCTATTCCAATTTTCATCATGAATGGGTGTTGGATTTTGTCTGACAGCCAGCAGAATTTATAGAAAAAGTAATCAGGTGGATGATCTCAGCAATGCACTCATGCTGTGCACTTCGGTGCCATGACACAGTAAGTCCAGTAAAGGTGAGCTTTAATTCTCCTCTTGATTTTACTCCAGTCTCTTCTACTAGTTTCTACTGTGCATCATATGGGCCCGCTTCCCCTTTTGTCTTATCTCATTAAACACGATTTCTTTTTTTTTTTTTTTTTTTTTTGAGACAGGGTCTGGCTTTGTAGTTCAGGCTGGCCCCGAGCTCACTGTGTAACCCAGGCAAGCCCCAAATTCAGCAATCCTTCTGTCTCTGCCTCCTGAGTGCTGGAATTACAGGCGTGAGCCACCACACCCAACCATTAATTCTTTTCTTTTAAAAAAATTTCTGTGCTAGCCAGACATGGCTATATATGTCTACAATCTCAGTAATCTGGGAGGCTGAGGCTAGAAGATTGGAATTTTAAGCAAACGTAGGTGACTTAACAAGACCCTGTCTTCAGATTTAAAAATGAGGCTGAAGATATAACTCAATGGGAATGTCTTGAGTTCATTCCCTAGACAACCCCTGCCAGTCTTGAGTGATGATCATTGTTTTATTTTTACCGTAACATTTATTGAATTTAAGTGGAGTGAAAAATGTATTTCCAGATTATTTTTGTTATTCTATACTTCTTGAATGTTTGTACATCAATATGATTGTTCTAATTCCTGGCTTCTAGTCACTACCTCCAAAGGAAACTACAGTGAAAAATTTGAATTTCTTATATTTCTTTCTTAGAACATAGCTTGATGCAGTTGCTAGCTTGTATTTGTATCCCTTAAAACATTCAGATGGAGGGCTGGGGATTTAGCTCAGTTCCGATGTCTGCCTTGCAAGTGCACATTCCCAGATTCAGTCCTGGGTAACCATATACCACAATGCTGGGTGTGGTCATGCCTACCAGCAATCAGTACCACACACTACAATGCCAAGTGTGGTGGCTCACACCTATAATCCCAGCACTCAGGAGGCAGAGGCTAGAGGATTGCCATGAGTTTGAGGTTTGCCTGGGCTGTGTAGTGAGCTCAGGGCCAGTTTGAACTACAAAGCGAGATCCTGCCTCAAAAAAGAAAAAAAAAAATTCAGATGGAAGGAACCATATAATACCCAGTTAATAATATCTGGACATCTTTTCATATCAGCACTTACAGAGCTGGCTCATACCTTTAATGACTATATGATATTTCATTAACATGACATACCTATAAACCAAGACTTACTGTTTCCTGTTTTTGGCTATTGTAAACAAAGTTGCATTGAACCTAGATATATATTTCCTTTGGCCTACTTAGAAAATATCTTAAATACTTGATCCATCAAAGGGGACATGTTTTGGAATCTTTGATAAAACTATATTCCATTATCAAAGGGTGCATTGATTCTTTGTTTTGTTTTGTTTTTTTGTGGTTTTTTTTGAGACAGGGTCTCGCTTTGTAGTTCAGGCTGGCCCTGAGCTCACTATGTAGCCCAGGCAAGCCGCCGTGAACTCAGCAATCCTCCTGTCTCTGCCTCCCGAGTGCTGGGATTACAGGCGTGAGCCACCATGCCCGGCACTGTGGTATGTGGTATTGATTGCTGGTGGGCGTGAGTCACCACGCCCAACATTCTGTGTGGTTACCGGGGATCAAACTCAAGACCTTGCGCTTCTGAGGCAGGCGCCAGAACCACTGAGCGAATCCTCTGGCCTGATACCTTCTTGTTTTGATTTCTTCTTCAATTATGGCTGAAATTTTGTGGTTTGTTTGGTAACCTATAGTTTTCAAAGTCCATATGGAAGAAATGTCACCTAATAAAGCTCGTTGGCAATCCTGCCTAATTCCTTTTTTGGACAAAAATGGATGAACACAGTGCAATGAAAACTAGGATGTTTTTGCCTGTTTATTTCAGCTCTTATAATGTTCTGTGGGGTTTGGGTGCCAGGAAGAAAAAATATATGAGACATTCTTAAATATTTATTCAGTGTACATCCACTGGAGTTTGAGGATTGAATTACAGATATTTCTTGTTTGAACTCCCTCTGAACAGGTTGATGTGAAGGGAATGTGCTCTTTTCTTTTCCAGATAAGATTGATTATGCTGGGTTGCAGTAGATGATTTGTCTCCTAAACACATTGGTTTAGTAACCCCAACCCAGATTTTGGGGACAGTTCTGGATTCCTTGAGTAGACTAGCCTGGAATTGGATAGATCTTCCTTGGAGATGCTTAAAGTATAGGGAGAGATTTTAGAAAATTTGTTAACCCATTGTAGTTGTAGGTAAGTTTGTGTACTTACCTGTCTGGGTGAATATATGTGGCATTTTTTTCTTGATACAAGAGAAAGTTTTTGCCATGTCTTTACAGACACCCTTACCCAGAAAAGGTTAAGAGTTGTGTAGCATTCTGAGATTTAGAGTCTCCTCTGGTTATTTACCAGCCTTTATAAGTACTTGCCAGCCAATAATAGCATGGGCATGTGGTGAATTCAGGGCTACTCAGACTTTTGGCCTCTCAGAAAAAAATATAATCTTTTTTTTTTTGACAGGTTCTTGCTTTGTAGTTCAGGCTGGCCCTGAGCTTGCTGTGTAGCTCAGGCAAGCCTTGAACTCAGCAATCCTCCTGCCTCTGCCTCCTAAGTGCTGGGATTACAGGTTTGAGCCACCAAGCCTGGCATTGTGGTATATGCTACTGATGGCCAGTGGGCATGAGCCACCATGCCAAGTATTGTTATATGTCATTACCGGGGATTAAACCAGGGACCTTGCACTTGCTAGGCAGGTGCTGGAACCACTGAGCTAAATCTCCAGTCCCCCCAAAACATATAATCCTATTGGAGCAATGACAAGAAATTTCATATGGAACCTCTTTTCCTTCCTGACTTACCTTATAGTTTATTCAGTTCTCAGTGGATTCTCTGGCTTACTCCCAGTTTAGGCTATACTGCTTAACTTTTACAGAGTCACTTTTTATCTTGCTGCCCTAAAATGCGCTTATTAGAGGTCTGGCTGGCAAAATAAAATATCAGCTCTGAAGTCTTCAGTTATCATCTGGTCCACCGTTCATTGTATATTTTAAGAAACTAACCCAGCAAAATAAGGAACAGCAGAGTACTTTATGGCATAGAGCAGTGACTGAACCTTTCGGAGATTTCAATGTTACAAACATCCTGCTATGGCACACATGCCATAGGTTCACCATGACTGGTTTAGAGCATAATAGCAATAAATAATAGCTAACATTTACCAAACACTATATATGATGGGTAAAGACAATTTTTTGAATGATTACCTAATTTAATCCTTATAGTAGCCCCATGAAATAAGTTTTGTAATTACTTTAATGGTAAGGAAATTAAGGCATAGAAAGATGGAATAACTTGTGCGTTTGTGTATACAATCATACTCCCTTCTTTCTCTTTTTCTAAGTCAAAATGGTCCCTCCACATTTTACTTTTCTTTCAGCCATGCCCTCTCTTAGTAGAACTTCTTCAGAATTCCTATTAGATTTTTTCCAGTACAAACTCTTTACAGCTATACAGTGTAAGTTCTTTTTCTTTTTCGACAGCATCTCAATTTAGTTCAGACTAGCCCTGAGCTGATTATGTAGCCTAGGCTAGCCTTGGATTCCCAGCAATCCTCCTGCCTCTGCCTCCTGTGGGCTGGGATTACTGGCATGAGTTACCACGCCCAGCATTGTGGTACTGGGAATCGAATTTGAGACCTTGCACTTTCCAGGCAAAGGCTAGAACCGCTTAGCTAAATCTCTGGACCCTGTGCAGTGTAAGTTCTTTAGTTCTAAAAGGTATCCCTTTAATTCCTCCTTTTCCACAGTGCTCTCCCACAAAGCATAGCCCCAGCACAAAAGCTAACACTTTTGCCTTGTCTTATGGCCCAGCCTCTGTCTGCATATTAGCTTTCCAAGTTGCTTGCTTTTCTAAGTCTGGAAACTGCATGTGCTGTTTTGCTACGAAGTGTTAGAATAGAAGTTGGAAACTAGCTGTCTATAGGTCAGATTCAAACCATAGATAATTTAATGGACATGATATAATAGAGTTTAGAAAACTACACAGAAAAATTACATTTTAAACATCTCTTGAAAAGGTGAAAAGAGGTTGTATCATCACATCTTTCTCTTAAAACATCAAGCAAAACTGAGACACAGATTCTCCTTTAAACTTTATGATGTGTTGTGGGTCTCACTACCTCTAGATATCTTGCTATAGGTTTAGCCTCTCATTTATATTACATGCTGGCCCTGCAGATGTTGGAGTAGAAAAAGTAAGTTTTAGGGATTTATTGTGGCTAATGGACTACAGAAACTAGAAATTCGGGGGCTGGAGCTTTAGCTCAGTGGTTCCAGCACCTGCCTCATAAGTGCAAGGTCCTGAGTTCAATCCCCGGTAACCACATACAGTGCTGGGCATGGTGGCTTGCACCTGTAATCCCAACACTCTGGAAGCAGAGGCAGGAGGATTGCTGAGTTCCAGGCTTGTCTGGGCTATATAGTGAGCTCAGGGCCAGCCTGAACTACAAAGCGAGACCATCTCAAAAAAAAAGAAACTAGAAATTTGTATATAACTGACTAAAAGACAAATCTTCACGTTTACATTGCGTACTTGAACAAGCTTTCATTTATTCATTTAGATTGTTTCTGCTGTCTTTTCACAACCGTCCTCCTTTGTCTTTGCCAGCTTCCCATTTGTGTCTTGCTTGGACTGTTGGAGTGGCTGAATAGTTTTCCAGAACTGTGATCCACCAATGTCTAGAGGAGGCCAAAAAAAAAAAAGAGCAGTTTCCCCTGCTATCATTCTGCTTGTCTCATCCTTTTTATTGCCTTTTTAAGATATCTCTTTTTAAACCACCTCTTACCTTTCCAATCTTTTCATTCTCTGTCAGGAATTGTTAGTTCTGTGATAGATAACAGCGTCTTGCTTTGACAAGGATAATACAGAGAGTAGATCTTTCCTACTCAACAGTTAAACTAGGGCAAACCCTGAATCCCTGTAAAGATTTACGTTGTAAGATGGTGCATTTAAGGGTTACATAAATGACACATTAGAATTGGTAGTGAATATTCTGCTGCCAGAGTAAATTGCTCTTTGGACCTCATCTGCTGTTGGAGATCTTTAGGTTAAACATCTCTTGTGTAGGGACTGACTTACTGTGTTCTATAGAGATCGAATTAGAGGTAACTGTTTATCTTCTGAACAAGCTGAACAATCTCTGCTCTGTAGCATTTGGTGGCTTCTCATGGTTTTATGACAAAACAGCCCAGGGGTTCAATATCAGTGGCTGGAAAAGTTACCTCATACTTTGATGTTTGTTTAAACTTTGAAGAATGAGAGCTGGGCATGGAGCTACATGCCTGTTTTTCCAGAATTCTCTGAGGCTGGGGCAGGAGGATTTCAAGTTTGAGCCCAGCTTGAGCAGTTTATCAACTTAGCAAGAACTAGTCTCAGATTTTTTAAAAAGGAATAGGGTTCTAGCTCAGGCCTAAGGTTCAATCCCCAGTACTGCAAAGAAGATAAAAAGAATGAGGCTGTCTTGACCTCTTTCTTTTATAATGCAAGGCAATCAATAAAGATTTCTTAAATTTATTAAAGAAGACTAAAAAATATTACAGATGAAAGAAAAATTATAATTAAGAACTTCTGTTTACCATTTTTTAAATGAAAAAATGAACCAGGGGCCAGAGATTTAGCTCAGTGGTTCCAATGCCTGCCTAGCAAACGCAAGGGCCCTGGTTCTATCCCCAATAGCCGCATACAATAGTGGGTGTGGTGACTCACGCCCACCGGCAATCAGTACCACATACCACAGTGCCAGGCGTGATGGCTCATGCCTGTAATCCCAGCACTTGGGAGGCAGAGGCAGGAGGATTGCTGAGTTCCAGGATTGCCTGTGCTACATAGTGAGCTCATGACCAGCCCAAACTACAAAGGGAGACCTTGTCTCAAAACAAAAAGAAAAAGGAAAAATGAACCAGGCAAGTGATATATTCATATAGATTGAGAAGAATTCATATCTAGAGGATCTAAAAACTAAATCAGTAAAAGATGAAATTCAAATTTTAAAACAAGTAAACTGTTGAACAGTTTCATATGCTAAATAGGCATTGAAAGATACTCAACTTCATTACTTATGAAGTAATTGAATATTAAAACCACAGTGAGTTATCACTATATACTTAGAATGGTTAAAATGAAAAAAGCAAGGGCCAGAGATTTAGCTCAGTGGTTCTGGCACCTGCCTTACAAGCCCAAGGTCTGGAGTTCTATCTCCAGTAACCACATAGCACAATGCAGGGTACAGTGACTCACGCCCACTAGCAGTCAGTACCGCATACTGCAGTGCTGGGTGTGGTGGCTCGTGCCTGTAATCCCAGCACTTAGGAGGCAGAGGTAGAAGAATTGCTTAGTTAGAGGCTTGCTTGGGCTACATGGTGAGCTCAGGGCTAGTCTGAAGTACAAAGCGAGACCCTGTCTCAAAAGAAAAGAACAGAAAATGAAAGGGGAAAGGAAAAAAACAAGTTCTTGGGGGTCCACCAGGCAAGGGCCAACCTTCCAGCTGGACTGCTCTCATGCCCCCGAATAGGCCCATGGAGAGGGTTGGCAAGTTTAGAAGTTAAACATTTATCTCAGTTTAGATTAGTTTTTTTTTTTGAGACAGGGTCTTGCTTTGTAGTTCAGGCTGGCTCTGAGCTCACTATGTAGCCCTGGCAAGCCTCGAACTCAGCAATCCTCCTGTCTGTGCCCCCCGAGTGCTGGGATTACAGGCGTGAGCCACCGTGCCCGGCTCAGTTTATATTCTTGAACCAGTACTAGCCAGTCATAGTGGTGCACACCTATAATTCTAGTACTCTGGGAGGCTGAGCCAGGAGGATCACGAGTTTGCACCCAGTGTTTGCAATTTGGTCACTTAGTGAAATCTATCTCAAAATAAAAGGGTTTTTTTGGCGGGGGAGCGTTCCAGTACCAGAGATTGAACTTGGGGCCCTTGTGCTTCTTCCAAGGTAGGTGTGGTATAAAAGACTTTTTTTTTTTTGAGACAGGGTCTTGCTTTGTAGCCCAGGCAAGCCTCGAACTCAGCAATCCTCCTGTCTCTGAAAAAACCTTTTAAAAGGCTGGAGATGTAACTCATTGCAGAGGTTCAAGCCATAGTAAAGCACGGACACACACACAAATCATGGCCTCCATTCATTATTCATGGAAGTTAGAAGGTTTCTGTGGAGCTCCAGGACTCTCCCAAAGCCAAAAGTTCAGAGCTTTCAGTAAACACTGTTGATTGGTTTTTACTTGGGAGACCCCAGTTTCTAGATATAAATTATAACAGAGTGAGGTTCTCTTAAGTGTTAAATTCTAACAAGTATATAGTCAGCCCTGTGCACGGTGCTTTGAGAGCTATTAAAAAAATGAAGATATTGTGGCCCGGGCCGGAGGGTTAGCTCAGTGGTTCCAGCGCCTGCCTTGCAAGTGCAAGGTCCTGAGTTCGATCCCCGGTAACCACATACAATGCTGGGTGTGGAGACTCATGCCCACCAGCAATCAATACCCATACCACAGTGCCGGGTGTGGTGGCTCACGCCTGTCATCCCAGCACTCGGGAGGCAGAGACAGGAGGATTGCTGAGTTCAAGGTTTGCCTGGACTACATAGTGAGCTCAGAGCCAGCCTGAACTACAAAGTGAGACCCTGTCTCAAAAAGAAAAAAAAAAGATATTGTGACCCCTGGGTGTTTAGATCTGGGTAGACACATCAGACGTTAGGACCTACATCATACTAACCATTGGAGACCAAGACTCCTCTAGGCAGGCTCTTGAGGGTCAAAGAGGACAGGAGGTGTGAGAAGAGGAGGTTAGAGAAAGTTAATGAAGGAGACAGTTGTTGGAGGTGAGCCGGTAAAAAGAATAAGAAGACGATGAAGAAGAAAGCTGTTGATTGCTTTGCTGTTCATCTCCAGGCTAAACATGTCCAACTATAGTTAGAATTGTACTGCTGAAACGACTCCATGACAGGCATTGTTATCCTTATTACTGGATGAAGGATTTGGAACTTGGTTTTGCCCAGAGACACACACTATTTAGGATCACAGCTCAAAGGCTGGCCCTATTTCTCGATGACTCTAGTTAGTGGAAAGGTCAGAAACCAACATTCTGGGTAAGAGAGGCCAAACAATGAGATCATGGAGGCAAGAGGAATGGATCTGGGTTGTTTATCTGTTGGCACTCCTTAAAGCAAATATTCTGTGTTGCACATTAATGCAGGTAACTAAAAATGCATAGTCTCTGTCAAAGTTCCTTTGGAAAATCTTTGTGCAACTATGAATTGTGATACTATCATAACAAGAATTAGAAAATAAAGCTGAATAATGTAGAGCTCCACCTGATTATGGAAGAGCATGACGTCTAGTTGAATATCTCATCCTTATGGGAAAGGCATGATCATCAGGATATTCATCAGACAGCAGAGAAACTAGGGGATTAGAAGAGATAGAAGCAAGAGATATTCAGGTGAGGAACATGTTAGAGTAGTCTTAGGGGTTTCTATGGGGACTTTTAGTTGTTGTTGTTTTGTTTTGTTTTTTTGGGCGATACCAGGATTGAACTTGAGACTTTGTGCTTCTATGTTAGGTGCAGTACCACTCGGGCTAACTCCCCAGCCCTCACTTTTTTTTTTTTTTTTTGAGACAGGGTCTTACTTTGTAGTTCAGGATAGCTCTAGCTCACTATGTAGCCCAGGCAAGCCTTGAACTCAGCAATCCTCCTACCTCTACCTCCCAAGTGCTAGGATTACAGGCATGATTCACCACGCCCAGCACTGTGGTATGTAGTTACTGGGGATCAAACCAGGGACCTTGTACTTGCTAGGCAGGTGCTGGAACCACTGAGATAAATCTGCAGCCTTTCACTTTTTTTTTTTTTTTAATAAAAGCTATGTTTAAAGTATCACGCACTAACTTTGATTCAAAGTCCAGATGTCTTAATTGAGAAAAAAGAAAACCACTCATTAAGCCTGTCTTTTTCTTTCTTCTGTTCATTCATTTTTGTTTTACCCTTTTTTGTTACTATAGGTTTGTGACACATAATGAACATGTTCATTGTGGGAAATCCCTATATATACATGTTGTATCTTGACCTTTTTCACTTTCTTTTTTCCCCTCTTCCCTTAACCTCACATCTTGTCCCTGTCTCCTGTGGTCTTTGTATTTCTTCATGTTTGTTTATGTAAGGTAAAACAGTAAATCTAAATCACAAAAGTACTCCTAATTTATGTACAAACCAGCTATCTAGAAAGAGAGAGAGAAAGAGAGGAGGGAGGAAAGGAAAGAAAAAAGATTGTTAGCTCAGTGGTTCCAGTGCCTGCCTAGCAAGCACAAGGTCCCTGGTTCAATCCTGGTAACCACATACAACAGTACCAGGAGTGGTGACTCACACCCACCAGCAATCAGTACCACATGCTACAAATGCTGGTGTGGTGGCTCACACCTGTAATCCCAACACTTCAGAGGCAGAGGCAGGGGGATTACTGAGTTCGAGGCTTGTGTGGGCTTCACAGTAAGCTCAGGGCCAGCCTGAACTACAAAGCAAGACCCTGTCATAAAGAAGAAAAAAAGACTGATAGTGTTGACAAGAGTGTGGAGCAAATGAAACTCCCACTAGGGGAAACTATTTGTCATTATCTACTAAAACTAAATGTATAACTCAACAGTCTCACTCTTGGGTAAATCTAAGAGAAATGAGTATGTATTTCTACCAGTAACATATACAAGAACATTCTTAGGTGTTTTATTTGTAATGACTCAAAGCTGGTAACAACCTAAATGTCCACATGAAGCAAATGGCTAAATCAACCATGGAATAGCCATGCAATAAATATTCTACACAGAAGAATAAACAATAGATACAGACATCTACTTGGGTTTGTCTCATAGTCATAATATTGAATGAAGGGAACCAGATACAAAAAACGAATCCACATTATGATTCTACTTGTAAGATATTCAAGAATAAGAAGGTTGGGCCGGAGGGTTAGCTCAGTGGTTCCGGCGCCTGCCTCGCAAGCGCAAGGTCCTGAGTTTGATCCCCGGTAACCACATATAATGCTGGGCGTGGAGACACGCCCACCAGCAATCAACGCTGCATATCACAATGCCGGACGTGGTGGCTCACGCCTGTCATCCCAGCACTCGGGAGGCAGAGACAGGAGGATTGCTGAGTTCGCAGCGGCTTGCCTGGGCACCATAGTGAGCTCAGGGCCAGCCTGAACTACAAAGTGAGACCCTGTCTCAAAAAGCAAAAAAAAAAAAAAAGAATAAGAAGGTTGAGCCGGGATTTGGCTCAGTGGTTCCAGCACCTGCCTTGGCAAGCTCAAGGTCCCAAGTTCCATCCTTCGGTAACCACATACAACAATGCCAGGTTTGGTGGCTCATGCTTGTAATCTCAGCTCTTGGGAGGCAGAGGCAGGAGGATTGCTGAGTTCGAGGTTTGCCTGGGCTACATTGTGAGCTCAGGGTTAGGTTGAACTACAAAGTAAGACCCTGTCTCAAAAATAAATAGCCAGCTGTGGTGGCTCATGCCTGTAATCCCAGCACTTGGAAGGCAGAAGCAGGAGAATTGCTGTGAGTTCGAGGCTTACGTGGGGTACATACCAAGCTCAGGGCCAACCTGAACTACAAAGTAAGACCTGTCTCAAAAAAGAAAATCAAAAATAAATTGTACATATGTACATACATACATACATACATGCATGCATGCATACAAAGCTATTATTAGCTTAAAGTATTTACCTGCTTTGATTCTGGTGGTCGTAGCAACATCAGCTTTAAAAATTTTATTTTCATTTTTTAATATTTTATTTTTTTGTAGTACCAGGGGTCAAACCCAAGACCTTTTTTTTTTTTAGTACACATTTGCAGCACATAAATGATTACATTCAACATGGAGAGGTGGTACCTGTACGTAATATATTTTATGCCCCCTCCACCCTTCCCCTCACCTCCTGCCATCAGGTTTTTAAGGAGCTAGAGGGAACAACAGGGAGAGAGAAGAAAGTTAGGAGGACCCTATGTTTTGATATTACAGAAAACTATGTGAGAGAATCTGGGTCTCATAGGCTGAGGCAGGAAGGTACTACAAGTTTGAGCCTGGATTCATAGTGTCTAAGGCCAGCCCAAACTATATATTGAAACCATTTCAAAAAACCAAAAAGAAAATAAGGAAACCTGGACCTCACTGGAGTTTGGTTGTCAGAGCCTATCCTCTTCTACCTAGTCATACCCACATAGTGCCCGTGGAAGTGATCAACTGAAACCCTTATTGAAAGCTTTTGTTTTCTCACTGGCATTACTTTTTTGACATATTCGTTTTTAGTAATGCCATCACTCCTGTAATTATCTGGCTGAACTCTCAAGAGTCCTGTGTAACTATTTGTCCTCCATCCCTCTGCTCAGTGTCAGTTTTGGTGGCCCCTCTTTCCCATTTATGAAGTATCTGCCTACTCTGCTCTTTTCACAATGTGCTGGCTTCACTGGCTCCTCAACTTACCTGTTCTTATCCTTAAATATTATTGCTGTTGTCCTGTACAGGTGCTTTAGTGGCTTCTTATCTTTGTTCACCTCCCTATCCCCAGAACCTGTAATGTTAGCTGCTCTTAAGAAAAAAAAACTGGAAACAACATATGACACATTTATTGGATAAAATTAAAATGCCTTAAGCAAACAGTTTTCCCTTTCTGTCTGCCAGTCTCTCTTCTCTCCTTGCACTACTCCCTCATACGAATACACCTCAAGGATAACTTCTCCTTCCATTTATGTTTTTAACCAACTCAATTCCTGATTACCAAAATCAAATGAGAACACATCAGGGAGATGGTAGGGTTCCCTGATATATACTCTTAGGACTTCCTTTACTTATTGTGCCCTAAGTACGCAGCATAATTTTGGCTCTGTGTGTGTGTGTGTGTGTGTGTGTGTGTGTGTGTGTATAAAAGTATGTATGTAACATGAAATTTACCCATACTACTAAGGGGAGTATTTCTCTATTCAGAATCTCTGCAAAGTACTTTGGTTTGTGGCATTTATGTTGGATTTATCATTTGCCACTTTTGCTATATTAATTATTAAATGAGTATGTTTCATTTCTAGCTAAACCAGTTTACGTCTTTAATATTCTTCCCAGTGCTTAGAGATTCCTTCTCAGAAAGGAGGCACTTGTGCTATTCTGTACTATTACTTGTGTTTCCCTCTGAATTTTTAAGGTCAGGGCTAGATTTTATTCATCTTTAGTTTCCAGATGTTTGTGATGTTACATAAATTTAGCAAATATTAAGTGATTGCTTACTATTATACTCATTCCATAATAGTCTGAATTTTCAAAAGAAACTATTTATAATGTTTCTGAACCTGTAATTCCTGAGTGTAATGGCATGAGGCAAAATGGTGCATCTGAGGAATAAATCTGTAGAGGAAGTGTAAGGGTTATCGTTGGACTTTTAACAGCCTCTGTCCATTAATAATGTGGAAGAAAGTCAGTTACTGTATTCACTGACTTGCTTTCTATCTTTTAGGCCACAAGATGGAGCTATAAAATCAGTTTTGCACAGTGGAGTTTTGAGGGGTATATCCTAACCTAGTGATTTTCAAACTTACAGGAACATCAGAATCACTTGGAGAGCTTGCTAAAGTTTCTTTTTCCTGAATCCGTTACTTAACTATTGATTGGTCTAGAGTGGGACCTGTGAATCTCCCATTTTAAAACAAAAGCCTCAGGTGATTTACTACTTGTTCTTATTTTGCATGTTGGAAACTGATTGTTCCTAGAGGTGCCTGTTATTTGGTACCATATTCACTTAGATCCATAGTCTTTGGGCTTTACACCCAAGCTTCCCTTCTATTCCTTCACTCCCCATACAAATTTTCCTTAAGAAACATAGTTCAGAACATGGCATGAAGGGACCATCTGGTGAATGGATGGGAGATATGGCATTATGTTCCATTTCATTCCTATCCTGTACTATTACCCATGTCTAATTATTCACAAAGAGATTATCTAAAACCATGAATCAAATAGACTTTCTTATTTTAATCAAATGTTGACTTTTCCTTTTTTTTTTTTTTTTTGCTTTTTGAGACAGGGTCTCACTTTGTAGTTCAGGCTGGCCCTGAGCTCACTATGGTGCCCAGGCAAGCATTGAGAACTCAGCAATCCTCCTGTCTCTGCCTCCTGAGTGCTGGGATTACAGGCGTGAGCCACCACGTCCCGCATTGTGGTATGCGGTGTTGATTATTGGTGGGCATGTCTCCATGCCCAGCATTATATGTGGTTACCTGGGATCGAACTCAGAACCTTGCGCTTGCGAGGCAGGTGCCGGCACCACTGAGCTAATCCTCTGGCCCTGACTTTTCCTTTTTAAAAAAATTATATGGTAGGCTGGAGATTTAGCTCAGTGGTTCTGGCACCTGCCTAGCAAGTGGGAGGTTTTGAGTTCGATCTGTGGTAAACCACAAACATCAATACCCAGCACGGCGACTCACGCCCACCAGCGATCAGTATCACATACCACAATGCTGGGTGTAGAAGCTTACACCTATAATACCAGGACTCAGTTGGCAGTTGCAGGAGGATTGCTGAGTTCAAGGCTTGCCTGGGCTACATAGTGAGCTCAGGGCTAGCCTGAAATACAAAGGGAGACCCTGTCTCAAAAAAAAAAAAAAAAATGCAAGGCACAAGCTAGAACCACTGAGCTAAATCCCCAGCCCTATAAATTTTTTTAACCTTAATTTATTTTAAGACAGGATCTTATTAAATCACTAAGTTGCCTAGGCTAGCTTGAATTTATTATGACGTTCCTGTTTCAGTTTTCCAGAGCAGTGAAATTATAGGTATATACCAACAGATCTGCCTATATGAGAAAATTTTTTCCCAATTTTTAGTTTTGATTAGTATATGTTATAGTACATTATAATTGCACTCCTTGAGCGAGAGTGAATTGATACATGTACTGAATGCATCTTGGTGCTTTTTTTGAGATAGGCCTCAAACCCATGGTGATCCTCTTGCCTCAGTCTCCCAAATGGTAGGGTTAGAGTGGTGTACCACCACACCCAGCCTTTTATACATTAAAGATGAATTTATCTTATGACCCAGCAATTCAGTGGAATTAGGTATTTAACTAAGAAAAATGAACATTTGTTTTTCTACAGAAACTTGTACATGATTATAGCAAATTTACTTATAATTGCCAAAAGCTGGAATGTCTACATATGTCCTTCATTGGATGAAAAACTAAACAAACTTTGGTACATTCATATCATAAGATATACTACTTGATGTATAAAAAAGAACTTTTGATATATGCAATAACTTAGATAAACTTGTATTGAATAAGGAAAGCTAATCTAAAAGGTGGTATGCAGGGCTGGGGCTATAGCTTAATGGCACCATGCCTGCCTGGCAAGTTCAAGGTCCTGAGTTCAGTTTCTGTTGGGAGGGATGCTGCTTGATTCTATTAATGGGATATTCACGTAACACTATAAAGAAAAAAACAAGTAGTCTGTCGTGGTATACACCTGTAATCCCAGCATTTGGAAGGCTGCGGAAGGAGCCTGGTGAGTTTGAGGCCAGCCTATATAGTGAGTTCAAGGCTGGCCTGGATATATAGCAAGACTGTGTCTCAAAACAAAACAGAAAGATGAGAACAAATTAGTGGTTTCCAGGAGTTGGGAATGAGAGTTGAAGAAGGTAGCATAACAGAATCCTGTGATGGTATAGGTAAGTATCTTTGTTGTTATACCTACTTGAAGCAGTTTGGTAACATAAGGAAAATCTGGATGAAGGGTGTAAAGAAACTTACTGTATGATCTTTCCTTTTCCTCTGAATCTATAATTACTTCAAAATAAAAACATTAAAAAATACAAGGAACACATAATGCCATTTTCCTTTTAAAATCAATTAAACTAAAATCCCTTCTGACTCCTTCCAGTCAACAAATGTATCCTAGAAATTTTTCTTCGCTCTTATATGCTTATACATGTACTCATAGAAAATACATGATGATGTGTTATATATAATTGATATACTACAACATAGTCATTCTACAATTCACTCATTCATTGATGTGTGTTAGAATTAATCTGTATATTAAAATAACAAGATTTATCTTGTTTATTTTGCTAGTTAAGAGTTTGAACTGGGTGCAGTGGTACACTTCTATAAACTGAGCGCTCAGGAGGCTGAGGATCACTGTGAATTCAAGGTCAGGTTACATAATGAATTCAAGGCCAGCCTGGGTGTTACTGAACACAATAAGCACTAAAAATGGGATAAGCAATTTGTTTTTCTCTTCCATTAGTAAGATTTCATAAAATACATCATGGGGATGGATTATACCTCCCCACAAAGAACAACATCAGATTGCAGCATTATCAGGGCAAAGAAATTCATCTAAATCATTTACTTCATATCCTCCCATAAAATTAAGTAAGTCATTGGTTTATACACACCCATATGAAAACATTTATTGAGCAGTTGTTCACTCTCCTAGGCACTGTGCCAGGCAGATTGATTCAGAAATGAAATAAGATGAACAAAACACCTTCATTGACAAGTGAGGGACAAATAGATGGATTTAACTCTCTTGAAGGATGTATGGTAGTGTCACATGAAAAGTAGGACACCTAGATGGTCATTATCAAATTACTTCGGAGGTCCATGGTTCTGTGCCTATGAGAAAAGGACTCTTAGCTGGGCATAGTGTCACTTGCCTGTTTTCACTCTTGGAGGCTGATGCAGAAGGTTAGTAAGTTTGACCCCAGCCTGAAAAATTAGCTACTTAGCTATACCCTGTCCCAAAGTAAAAAAAGAGCTGGGGAATGTAGCTCAGTGTGAAGGCCCTAAGTTCAACCTGCAGCACTGTTTGAAAAAAAAAAAAAAAAAATCCAGCTGTACTACTTGTCTCAAGATTAGGTTTTATGAGCAGACAATTGTGAGAACAGTGTGAACTTTAGTGAGTTGTTTGTTTGGTTTTTAATGTTCGAAGATCATGATCTATTAAATCATTCATTCAACAGATACTTATTAAATTTCATAGGTTCTTGTTTAAGCACTTGGACTACACAGAAAAAGATATAAGAGCTAATAGTGGGAAAAAACAATTATGTAAAACTTCAGGGATGTAGGTGGGTAATTGATGCAGTAAAAGACCATGAAGTGGGGCCGGAGATTTAGCTCAGTTGTTCCAGCACCTGACTAGCAAGCACAAGGGCCCTGGTTCTTTTCCTGGTAACCACATACAACAATACCAGGCGTGGAGGCTCATACCCACTAGCAATCAGTACGACATATCACAAAGGCAGGGTTTGGTGGCCTATGCCTATAATCCCAGCACTCAGGTGGCAGAGGCAGGAGGATTGCTGTGTTGCCTGGGCTACATAATGAGCTCAGGGCCAGCCTGAATTACAAAGTGAGACCCCCCCCCTCAAAAAAAAAAAAAGACAATTAAGTGGCAAGGAACTTAGTGAGCATTGGGGAAGTTACATTTCTGCACAGGATGCCAGGAAAGGCCTACTTGAGGGTATTTGAATAAAGAGGAAAGTGAATGAGCCATGCTTGTATTTGGCGAGGAACTGTTCAAACTGCAGAATGTACAAACTGAATGCCTTCCTGCGGAAACATGCCTGGTAGGTTCAAGGAACAGTAAACAAGACACCATGCAGTTGAAGTAAAATAAGAGTGCTAGAATAGGAAATGAAGTTAAAACATGGGGGTTGGAGGATTGTCTAGAGTTTTTTTGGTATCAGCAAAGGACTTAGGTGATTAGATTCATCATGCTTCATTACCTCTCTGGCTACTTTGTTCAGGATAAACTGAGGCTTGGAGATCAATAATCGAAGGGCCAAGTGTTATGGCACACACCTGTAATCCCAAAGACTGAGACAGGATCACTGCAAGTTCAAGGCCAGCCTAAACTACATAGTAAAACCCTGTCTCAAAAGAACAGAAGCAAGAATAGGCAGCAACCTCCATCCAAAATCTAGTGAGTCGTGAAGTCAATTTTAGATAGTCATGAGCACTTAATAAATGCAAAAAATATATAGAACATCCGTGCATTGTATATGGTGGTAAAAAATATTAAATGAGTTTGTGCTAAATGTGGTATACTGGGATGCAGGATAAAATTATTATAAAGGTTAACTATAAAAACATTTGAAACCCATTCTTCTGAGGTACTCAAATTACCACCAACCAGAGGAGACTAGTTTTCAGATGCATTCTCAGTGATGGCTCTTGTATGAAACAGGCTGTTTTCTTCTGTTACCCTGTTGCATCAGTAAGCACTTTAAGGAACAAGTTCTTAACATTCCTCCCTTCTCTGTTTTCAACTTTTGCATAAGACTTCTTAGAAAGTAGCAAATTGGGATTTTTGTTGTCTAATCTTATTAAACAGAGGATATCTCCACCACCCTTTCCTCTAGCTTTGTGGCCTTGTTACCTAACACTCTGGTAACCCACCCAGTTCTTCTCCCCGGGGACTGCCCGGTTACCTGCATATCTTCCCACCCACCTCTGTGCTGTTACTGTTGCTGTGGCAACTGCAGTCTCAATCTCCCCCTTTCTCTTGCTTTTTTCTTCTTCCTGCCAACCATTGTTGGCTGAACTCTTGCTCCCCAGTTTTAAACACTCTGAGGTCAGGGCTGATCTTGGCTGCTTACCAAACTCTCTAAAACACAAAGCTCATGGTAAAGGGAATTTTGAAATAGCCAATTATGGGGCCAGAGATTTAGCTCAGTGGTTCCAGCACCTGCCTAGCAAGCGCAAGGTCCCAAATTGGATCCCTGGCAACCACATACCATAATACTGGGCATGGTGGCTCATACCTGTAATTCCAGCACTCAAGAGGCAGAGGCAGGAGGATTGGTGAGTTCGAGACTTGCCTGGGCTACATACTGAGCTCAGGGCCAGTGTGAACTACAAAGTGAGCCCGTCTCAAAAAAAAAAAAAAAGAGAAAGCCCAAATTCTGCAGCTGCTTTCCTCTTTTCCAACTCATATAAAAGAAATGGGATTATAGGTATTCTAAACACACTTGAATGGGTTGAATGTGGACTCTGTTCCCTGAGTTTGCTCACTTTACCTATTTCTGATGTCTTCTAGGGTTTTTGTTACAGAAGTACAAAATGTCCCATATTCCTTGTAAGTCATCCTGTCCTAAAGCAGAAACTGATGAGAGTTTTTTCCCCCTAGCCAAAGTACCACACTTTTGCCTGTCAGAGTAAAATTCCTGTAACGCTGTGTATGAGAGGTCTAAAAATATAGGCAAGAGAAAATTGAGTGACCATCTTGGAGCCCACAAACAGACCCTTACATTATGTCCAGATTACAAATGTTCAGTCAAGGAGCTTGAGCTGGGATAAGATGGGCCTGCATGCCTGTAGACTGCTCTTTGGTCTGACGAGAGTGGGCTGAGCAAGTTCTGCTTAACAAATAGAAAGGACCTTTGCCAGAGGCTCAATTTCCTCTCTGAATACTAGAGCTGATGCAGGCTCTGCTGTTATGGCTGGTAGGGCCAGCCAAATCTCTTTCTGTTGAGTCTTGTTTCTACTTCCCGCCCTTCCTCAGTTCTACAGATGCTGATTTATTTGCACACTCCATGCTGATCTTGGATTCAAAGCCTCTCATTGTGTTTGAGCTCAGTATTTAGATGACACTGCATGCCTGTGGTGGCCAGGGCACTCTGTAAGGGAAATGCCTGGATTCTTAATAGCCCTATCATTCATTCTCTGTATGGGAGTGAGTGTGCCTGTGTTTAGTACCATTGTAAGCATTTCTCTGCAGGGGTTATTGGTTGGGTGCTGCAGAAGTACCAAACTTCTCCTTGATATCTGGAATTCTAGGGTTGGTTATCTAAGCCTCTTCTCTTTTCACTTTCGTTCTACTTATAAGAGGATTACAGGCTATTTTTCTGAAGCCTGTCTCTACCTATAGCTCCAACACCAGAGCATTCCTTCCCCTGGGGAGAAGACTGCTCTGAAAGTGTGAGGGACACAGGATTGACTGTGGTTGGTGTTGATGTGGTTGACCATGTACAGTTGGCATTTTTATGACCATGCTAGGTTCATAGTTGATTTTACACTGTAGTTTCAGGGTTCCCTTTCCCATAAGATATGTCCTTTCTTGCTCTCTTAATCTACCAGGAAAAAAGAAAATGGATTATCTCACCTGGTAGTGTATAGCTCTGAGTGAAATGCTATTAAAACTTCTTCCTTAAAAATCTTTGAGGGCTGGGGTCATTTAGCTTAGTGGTTACTGTGTCTGCCTCACAGTGTAAGGTTCCAAGTTGGATCCTGGGTATCACATACCACAGTGCCAGGCGTGGTGGCTCACGCCTGTAATCCCAACACTCTCCTGTAATCCCAGCACTTGGGAGGCAGAGGCAGGAGGATTGCTGACTTCAAGGCTTGCCTGGGCTACATAGTGAGCTCAGGGCCAGCCTAAACTACAAAGCAAGACCCTGTCTCGGGAAAAAAAAAAAAAAAAAAAAAAACTTTTGAACCTGATAGGTTCTAACTTGGGGGTATAAAAGAATATTTCTAGTATTTATAAATTAGAAAGATTTTTTAAAATTACTTTCCATAACAAGTTTCTGTGTGAGTTATTAGCTCTGACATGGCACTCTTTTCTGCAGGATCCTGATAACACACACTTAAATTCAGTTTCAGTGCTCCAAGAATAGAGCCTGAAATATAAAAAGAGAACTTTGCTATGGCATGGACAGCAAGTAAACTTTCCTCTATAATATAATGATTATGTAATCAAGAATTTTAGTGCTGGGCCGGAGGGTTAGCTCACTGGTTCCAGCACCTGCCTCGCCAAGCTCAAGGTCCTGAGTTCGATCTCCGGTAACCACATACAATGCCGGGCGTGGTGGCTCACGCCTGTAATCCCAGCACTCAGGAGGCAGAGACAGGAGGATTGCTGAATTCGAGGCTTGCCTGGGCTATATAGTGAGCTCAGGGCCAGCCTGAACTACAAAGCGAGACCGTGTCTCCAAAACAAAAGAATTTTAGTGCCAGGTACGTGCCACTGATCCCAGTACTCAGGAAGCTGAGGCAGGAGGATTGTGGTGAATTTGAGGCCAGCCTGGGCTACATAGCAAGACCCCATCTCAAAAATATATATATTTTTTTAACTCTCAGAAAGATAAATATTGTATATAGGTATTGTATAATAGCTTATGTTTGGCCATCCTGTAATATTGAAACTCTTCTGAGGCATCAAGAAAAGTTATATAAAACTATTTTAGTATATGTGCTGCCGAAGCGAGCACAAAAAAAGTTATATAAAACTATACTGTGTGCCTTAATAAAAGATGTTATGAACATTATGATACTGGAGAATGTTAGAATGTTAAATCAGGACATGTCATTCTGCAGTAAAGTTAGATAAATGAAATTACAGTACATGTATTAACCAAAGTATGTTTCAAAGTAAATATAAACTTGAGAATTGTAAAGGAAAATAAATCATGTTCCCTTTCCATTTGCTTGTACTACTTGCTCTGCTTTTGAATTGTAAACTTTCTTTTAATATTTGCCCTTTGGTTATGCTTATGTGGAAATAAAAATTCTCTGGAAAAGAATAAAAGTTCAAAAGTAAATGTTTATTGTGCTTATGTAACGGTTATTGAAAAATACCTAGAAAAGAGCAATATTAAGTATCTGCTGTTCTCACTAATAGTTTTTGTTTTGGTTTTTTTTTATTTTGTTTTGTTTTTTTGAGACAAGAGTCTCGCTTGGTAGTTCAGACTGGCCCTGAGCTCACTATGTAGCCCAGGCGAGCTTCAAACTCAGCAGTCCTCCTGCCTCTGCCTCATGAATGCTGGGATTACAGGTGTGAGCCACACATCTGGCACTGTGGTATGTGGTACTGATTGCTGGTGGGTATGAGTCACCACTCTCGGTATTACTGTATGTAGTTACCATGTATCAGTTATCAAACCAGGGACCTTATCATTGCTAGGCAGGTGCTCTAACCACTGAGCTAAATCTCTGGCCCCTTGCTAATGGTTTTTGCATTTTCAATTCAGTGAATATTTATTTGCTTAAATACTGTCCATGACTAGCCAGTAGGAATGAACATTAATTTCCTTTGCCTAGGGTCTTGATAAATATCCTTTTGGGGATGCATTTATCTTGTGTAAACAAAATAACATGGTTTTAATGTGTCGCTTTTTTCAAGATGTTTTATTTGTATATTAATGTGAAATTTGTCTTTTAGATATTGAAAGGGAGACCTGACATTTTAAGTAATGTGCTTTAATGTAACAAAGGAGTCATTTTGATCTTTCTTTTTTTCCTTTTGGTTTTTGAAACAGTCTCACTATGTAGTCTAGGCTGACCTTGAACTCACTATGTAACTCCCCAGGCTGGCCTCAAACATGGGCACTCCTCTTTCCTCAACCTTCCAAGTGCTGAGATTACAGGCATGTGCCACAATGTCTGACACCTTGATCATTATTGCCTTTTAACTACTGCATAGAAATGCCCTTTTGCTCAAATTTTGATACATGAGCCCGACAGAAAACCCAGGGTACATATGAAGAAGTAAATTTAGTGTGTTTTACAGACTCTTACTTAGCCTGTTTCATGTGTGAGCCCTGTATTTTTTTCCTCCAGCTCTCTCCTGCGCTACGGTGGCAATCTATCCCTCCAAAGTGCCATGAGTGTGCGATTCAACAGCAATGGTACCCAACTCCTGGCCCTGAGGCGTCGTCTGCCTCCTGTGCTGTATGATATCCACTCCCGCCTGCCCGTGTTCCAGTTTGACAATCAGGGTTACTTCAACTCATGCACCATGAAAAGCTGCTGTTTTGCGGGAGATCGTGATCAGGTGAGTGCCTTCTGTCACCCACGTCCCCACGTCTTATTGTACTGGTTTCAATTTATCTTTAGCACTGTCAAATAAAAACATATGAGGAGAAACAGTGAGAACCTGGGAGTACTCTGGATTCACAGTGTGTTTTTTTTTGAGACAGGGTCTCGCTTTGGTAGTTCAGACTGGCCCTGAGCTCCCTATGTAGCCCAGGCAAGCCTCGAACTCCGCAATCCTCCTGCCTCTGCCTCCTGAGTGCTGGGATTACAGACATGAGACACCACGCCCAGCTCATAGTGTGTTTCTTCATCTAACCTGCTAGCTATATATTAAATACATATCCCAAACCAGGGCAGGGCATTGGTTAGACATGCTTTTGAGCAATCCCAGCAATGCTACCCACATGTACCAATGGATTTTAAGACTCTGAAGGTGCGCTATTTCCAATGAAAGGAAAATTAACTTACCAGTGAGAGACAGGACTTTTTTTGTGTCTATCAGTAAAACACAGTGATAAATGAAATGCCCTAAGTGCCCCCAAGAGACATAGATCTTGAAGAGTCTCTTGGGATGGCATCTTTTTCATGATGAAATGGGCTGAACAGCTTTGTTTGAGGAGCCTGATACTGATTTTTCTTTTTACTGCTAGCATCATAACTAGGGCTGAAGAGCCCAAGCCAACCTTTTCTCAGTGTCACTAAATATGGAGATACTGATGTTGATTTAAAACTGGCAATTTAAAAATATACTTGACATTCTTGGATCTGTCTGTCTTGGCCTTAGAAGTTCTGAAGGGTCAGTGAGCACCTAGATAGGTCTGAGTAACTGAGTTTAGTGAAGACAAATAAAGAGAAAACTGGTATTCAGATAAACAAATAGAATTTTTTGTTGTTGTCCTCAAGGATGAGGAATCTTACTGCTATTTTATATCCAGATTAGAAAAAGAGAAACTCTAGTTTCTTGCTATTCTTCAGTGTCCTCATCTTTGGACCTACCAACTAAGTCATGTTTTGATATATAATTTGATATGTACTCATGGGCAAGAGACATTTTTTAAAAAATTCTTGGAGAATTTTCCAAGATCTTGCTTTCAAAGCAAAAGCTAGGACTTTTCTCCCTAAACTGTAGTTACTAGAGGCTTACATTGTAGTTTAAGAACTAGTATATGTAGTGGGAGCAAAATAAACATTTGTTGAATTGAGTTGCATATAGATAGATGAAATTCTTTTGTTATCCAAGATAAAGACCTCTTTTCCTTTTCATCCTTCCCCTTAGCACTACACTCCTTTTCTAATTTCCCCTCTACTTTACTAGTAGCTGGTATTAATGTGTGTGCTGCCATTGTCCCACTTCAACTTCCTTTTTTATAGATAAGAAAATGTATGTCTATGTACAGAATTTACACTCTTTAAGTGTGGAGTCCTGAGACCTACTTGACTGAGAACTACCCAGGAGATCACTAGATGGCCTCAGATATATGAGTTTACCTCCTTGGGAAGGCCATGGCACCTAAAAGACTTAGTTGCCTTTGTGCCATTACAGGGAATTTGTTTCTTGGATAGATTCACCATCTAGAGATGAGATAATCAGAACAAATTATTGTCTGCTCTGCAGAGTACTTGATTAACTTCATATAGCTATGAAATGACAACCAGTCTTCTTTCCTTTTTCTTTGCTTTTGTTGATTTTTCTGTCTGTTAATCTATTATCATATTATTCTTATTTCATTGAAAAATAAAGAATGTCAGTAAATTTAATAATGTATTAGACTTTAATACCATGAACATAAGTGGTGGACAAAGAAAAAGAGTTGAGGTAAAATGGATTTGTAACTTTTTCAGCCTGTATATTAATTAGCAACCAAAGCTTGTGAACAGAGGGCGAGGTATGGTGGCACTTGCCTGTAATCCCAGCATTCAACAGCCTGAGGCAGGAGAATCAACACAAATTTGGGGTCAGCCTGGGCTACATAGTGAGTTCAAGGCCAGTCTGAACTACATAGTGAGTTTTGTTATTGTCTTAAAACAACCAAAAAAAACCAAATCAAAGGCTTATGACCAAAATTTGGAACACCTTGACTACAGTTTCTCAGTCTTAGCACTATCGTGTTTTGGTTGGATAAGTCCATGTTGTGTAGGGATGTTCAATATCCTTGACCTTTGTCCACTGGATGCCAGTAATATCCTTGATTATCTCCTCCCTGGTCTAGATTACAGTCCCTCATTTTGCCCAGCAGCACTGGGGCGGGTATTGGCAGAGGCAGAGTTCTACGAAGTATTTTGTGGTGGTTTTGCCTTAGAGTTTATATGTATTGAAAAAAAAAAACACCCAATATTGGGCCAGGGATTTAGCTCAGTGGTTCCAGCATCTGCCTTGCAAGCACAAGATCTCAAATTCGATCCCCTGTAATCACATACCATAATTTTGGGCGTGGTGGCTCATGCCTATAATCCCAGCACTCGGGGAGGCAGAGGCAGGAGGATTGCTGTGAAGTTGAGGCTTGCCTGGGCTACATAGTGAGCTTCAGGGTCACCCTGAATGACAAAGCAAGACCCTGTCAAAAAAAAAAAAAAACACCAAGTGTTTTTTAATTTCTCAGTTCAGATTTAACTAATTTATTGTTTGTGGCTTTTGTTCTAAGGGGAGGATTTATGGATATTATATTATCTCTAGTAAACTGCACTAAAAGTGTTTTTTCTTTGATGACGAAGGGTGCAAAGGGAGTGATTTTGACTTTTGACCAATCAGAGCTACTCTTAAGCCTAATCATAATCCCCCTATATTATCAGAACAGGAAATAGAGTAGAATAAATATTTGTTGAAGTAAGTCTTGAGTGCTTTGGTTAATTTGTGGTATTTATCTTTCTGGGTTTAAGGTCTATCTGTGCTTCATAATTGATAAATACAATTTTGTCTATTCAACTCCCAGGGGCTAAACTAAATAATAGATTCACAAAAACTACTCAGTTGAGCTTGCAGTTTTTAAGAGCAGCACAAGAGACCAAACACTGTCCTAGCCTTGGAACATCTGTTGCAAAGGTGATTTATAAGTTCTAACTTACAGCACTCAGGGCTAGAGGAACAGTTCCCATGGTTCAGTATGATCTCTACACCTGACATGTATGTATGTATGTATTTATTTATTTACTTTTTTGAGACAGGGTCTTGCTTTACAAAGCTCTCAATGTTGCCCAGGCAAGCCTCAAACTCAGCAATCCTCCTGCTTATGCCTCGGAGTGTGTGAGCTACCACGCCCAGCATTGTGGGGTGTGGTACTGATTGCTGGTGGGCGTGAGTCACCGTGCCCAATATATCATTGTATGTGGTTACCAGCATCAAACCAGGGACCTTGTGCTTGCTAGGCAGGCAGCGGAACCACTGAGCTAAATCTGCAACCCTGATGTGTATTCTTTGGCTAGTCTCAACAAGATCTTTTATCTGCCTTCAAATTCCAGAGCCTACACTTTCCTTATTTTGGGCTTTACCTGTCTCTCTTTCTCTTTGTCTTTCTCTGTCTGTGTGTGGGTGGGTAGGGTATTTGGTAGAGAGAGAGAGAAAGAGACTTTCTCTGTCTCTGTCTCATGGGTTCTTGTTGGTTGGCCCAGGCTAGTCCCAAACTCACAATCCCCCCATCTCAGCCTCCTAAATACTGTACCTTAGTGCATTGGCATGTGCCACCACATTCATTATCTTTGACCTCATCTGTGTATCCACTGAGAATGCCTATGGCCTGAGACTGCTCTGCAGTTCTTCATTAAGTCATAGGCTAAGTAACCATCCCAGAGAGGAATCTAAGAATTTCCATAAAAGGAATGACTATGGACAAGAAAAGCAGTAAGTGTATCAGAAATAGTCATCTGGCTTTTAATTAAAGAGAGACTGGTCAGGCCACACAAATGGATCCAGATATTGTGCCAGAGGACATGTGCTTCTTTTTAGGCTAACCCAATTTTATTAGGTACTTCATTAGCCTAAAAATGAAATTAACTTTTCAAGAAAATGGACTCAGGAATAAAGCATGAAATATGTTGAGCCAGTTTTGTTTGTTTGTTCCACATGTTCATTAGCACTACCATAAATCCATTCTAATCACGGAGCTGTTAGTGATCATTTTGTGCATTTTTCCTTTGACAGATGAAAAGCCCAAGGCTTAGGCAGAGTAGGTGTATAAATCACCACATACACAAGTTTGTAACTAAACCAGGAGTAGAATCCAGATTTGGGAGCTCTGAGAAGAGACACATTCACTGTACAGTGATCATAGGTTAATGCCATTAGGAGTGAGGCAGGCTACGTAATGAGTGAATTGGATTGGGAGTACAATGAGTGCTAAAAACTGTGCCAACTGGAGAGCCTGCTTTCCAGCCAAGTAGCATGACTTCTACTTCACTTGTCATGACTCTGGTTTTCTCCAAGAGAAGGTAGATTTTTATAGGAAGACATCTTATTTTGAATTATTTTAGAAAATGTATACCTCATTGTACAGATAAAGCAAACTCTTAATAAGCCTGGACCCACCAGTTTGAAACCTCTGTGATTCATTCACCAGATTGTTTTTTTGTTTGGTTTTGTTCCATTTTTTCATGTTTAATTCCATAGTCTAACACTAATTCATAGGTGAGTGGAAAGAGATTGTTTCTTCCTGGCTCTTATTAAACCCTTCCTAATATCAAATCCCCCTCTGCTCTCTGGAAACAAGATCTTGCTATGTAGTGTGGGCTGGCCCTGAACTCGAGCCAATCTTCCTTCCTCGGCCTTCTGAATACTAGGATTACAGATCTGTACCACTATGCCTGGTTGTCATGCCCTTCAAAGTCCAACATAGGATCAGTCTTCTCTACTTCTGGCTGCAAATACATGGCTTCCTTATTTCTAGTATAATATCTTAATTAAATTTAATAACTTACAGCATCAAATTAGGTGACAACTGACATTAGGCTGGGTAGGTATCAAAGAAACAACCACAGCTAAACTCTTGAACTTTTTCCTTGTCCTTCTTGAGCCAGGGTCTCTCACTATGTCATTCACACTGCCTCCAGGCTCCTGCAAGGAGTATAGGCGCACCACTGTGCCTAGTTCCTTCAACACTTCTTACAATTTTTAAAAAATCATTATATTTTACTTTTATTAATACATGTTGCAGTACTTAATGATTACATTGACTGTAGGAGAGTGGGTACATGTATACAACACATTTTTTTCTTTTTTTTTAAATAGAATTCTTTACTGATACATTTTATTTACATCTCAAAATCACACACAAATTAGAAAATTTGTACCATTACATGACATGAGTTAATTCTCATTTTTAACCATATCCCTACCCACCCTACAAAGACTATATTATACATTCTAGAGCTCATTTACATCTACAGATTTTCACACCAGAGAAAAGATACAGTATTTACATATCTGTGACCTATTTATTTCACTAAAGTGTGTCCTCAAGGTCTGTCCATTTGGGTATAAGTCACTCAAACATCATTTTTTTATGGCAGAGTAATACAACCATATGGTCATGTTAATAGATGTAGAAAAAGCATTTGACAAAATCCAACACCTATTCATGATCAAAACCCTACAGAAAATCGGAATAGATGGACTTTATTTCTAACTAATATAAGCTATTTACAAGAAACCAACAGCCACCATCATACTAAATAATCAAAAACTGAAACCTTTCACACTAAGATCAGGAACAAGACAAGGATGTCTGCTGTCACCACTCTTGTTCAATATAGTTCTGGAAACAGCCATAGCAATTAGGCAAGGTAAAGAAATAAAAGGAATAAAGATAGGTAAAGAAGAAGTTAAACTCATTATTCGCCAATGACATTATTCGCCTATGTAGAGGATCCTAAAAACTCAGTCAGAAGATCTGCTAGACTTAATAGCCAGATTTGGTAGTGTATCTGGTTATAAGGTCAATGTTTTTTGGTTTTTGGGGGGGGTCTTTTGTTTTTTGTTTTTGTTTTTGTTTTTGAGACAGAGTCTATCTAGCTTTGTAGTTCAGACTGGCCCTGAATTCACTATGTAGTACAAGCTAGCCTCCAACTCTCGGTAACTTTCCTGCCTCTGCCTCCCAAGTACTGGGATTACAAGCGTGAGCCATCACACCTGGCCATAACGCATTTTAATTACCTTTTATTTTTCCAGAATTAGATTCATTTATTTATATGCCCTTATAAGTTATCATATATACAGATTGAAAATCAGTTTAATAGGCCGAAGAACATATAAAACATGTAAGACAGTTGTATCAGGTTACATTTGTAAACTGTCCACACTGGTTATAATACCCCTTTCTCTTTCACTTTTTCCTATTATCTTTTATTTCAGTGTGTGTGTGTGTATGTGTGTGTGTGTGTGTGTGTAGAGAGAGTTTTTCATATAAGAGAAACCATGCAATATTTAAATGTGTGTGCTTGAGTTACCTTAGCATTCTTAAACATTCTTTTGAAGCCAGCCCACCTTGTATCCTTGTGATGCAATAAGGAATCCTGCTGCAAGACATCGTTCCTTCCTCTGGAGGCTGCTGAAACCAAAAGGTCCTCCTTTTTGCTTTCACATTATAGTATACTTAGATTTTGTTTTGTTTGGTTCCTCCCTGAACCCTGACTGAGTACATTCTGTCTTCTAAGCTTTACACACCCTCTGTACCCTTAGTGAGCCAGTGTCTTAGCAGGGTGAGAAAAGAATGCTGTATCAGTGTTCTACCTGTTTGCCTTTCTGGCACCCATTTGTAATGCAGTACTTGGCTTTTGTTCCCTTTCTTTCACAATTCCTTAAATGGCTCTTGTCCTAGATTGTGAGACCAGCAGAGCAGCTCAGACTGCTGTGAAGTCAGTCTTTCAGGCTAAAGGCATGTGTGCCTGGAAGTGGACAGTCTGGCCTCAGTGTCAGGACTCACCCCCTGTGTTAGTGCTGTAGAGCAGAGGTACAGAGGTCTGCCTTGCAAGTGCAAGGTCCCAAATTCTATCCCCAGTAATCACACACCACACCAGTAAGGCTCTTCGAGTAAAAACACACCATTGTATTCTTTGCAATTCTGTCTTGCCCTGATGGTACCCATTTGGGGGCTGGCATGTTATATATGTTCCCTTCTCTGAAATAAAAGTGTACTTTTAACAGGAAAAAATACTGTTAAATGGGCTACATCTTTAGATTTGTTTTGTGCTGTTAGGCTAATATTTTTTCATTTTTTCTTCCACTGTTATAATGACTTTCAGGTGTATTAGACAGGTTTCATTCGCATCTGACAATGAGGCTCAGTAATTTGAAATGGCTGATCTAATAAGAACTAAACAAGGACTGAGTGGGTACTATACTTGGTCTCTTGCTTCTGATTGTGCCCTTTTACTCATAGGCATGTTGTCACCTGTGTCACTGAGAACAATCAGTGACATCATCTCCTGTGAGCTAATAGGGAGAACTGAGTATAGAGTTGAAGGAGAGGAATTCCTTGTATGCATTGTTTAGGGAGCAAATATTTTAGGGGATTTTTTTGTTTTCTAAAGAAAAGGTAGGGCTGGGCATTTAGCTCAGTGGTTTGGCATCTGCCTTGGAAGTGCAAGGTCCCAAATTCTATCTCCAGTAACTAGACACCACAGTGCAGGGTGTGGTGACTCATACTCACCTGCAATCAGTACTACACACCTTAATGCTGGGTGTGGTGGCTCACGCCTGTAATCCCAGCACTCAGGAGGCAGAGAGGCAGGGGATTGTTGTGAGTTCGATGTGCTAGCCTGGGCCTACATAGTGAGCTCAGGGTCAGCCTGAACTACAAAGCAATACCCTGTCTCAAAAAAAAAAACAAAGCAGTTTTGTGTTGGGTCATCTTTTAGCCCATTTGCTGGTGTAGTTTTAGATCTTAGAAAGTGTAAATGGTGGTGCAGGCAGGTCTGCTAGAAATGGAGTGGTTTGTAATTGTTCAACTGAAAAAGAATACTAAGTGACCTGAATTTCTTTTTAGGAACAAGTAAAATTGATGTTATCTGGTGATATGGTATGACAGTTTAATGCATAGCTTCTGGCTAGACGTGTGGGCCCCTCTGGAAAACTCTGGTTGATATTAATGGATTGGGATGTATAGAATCTCTTCTGTCTTACCTGCCCATTCTCCTTAAAAACATGACTTTCAGGGGCTGGAGGGTTAGCTCAGTGGTTCC
>PVIC010007066.1:35994-52206 GCA_004025085.1 Thryonomys swinderianus | reverse complement strand
GGCAGGCGCCGGAACCACTGAGCTAACCCGTCGGCCCTTTTCTTTTTTTTTAATTTTTGAAACAGGGTCTCACTTTGTAGTCCAGGTTGGCCCTCAGCTCACTATGTAGCCCAGGCAAGCCTCAAACTCAGCAATCTCCCATCTCTGCCTCCTGAGGGCTGGGATTACAGGTGTGAGCCACCACGCCCGGCACTGTGGTATGTGGTGTTGATTGCTGGTGGGCATGAGTCACCACGCCCAGCATTGTATGTGGTTACCGGGATTGAACTCAGGGCTTGTGCTTGTGAGACAGGCGCTGGAACCACTGCGCTAAATCTCCAGCCCCTGAATTAGTTTTAAATAACAAGGAGTTGTATTTCAGACAGAAAAAAAAGTAATTTCTTTAATAGCAGTGCTATAATATATATCCTTAATAGTAACACTAAAAATGTCACGTGCCCAGCAGGCTATAATTTATTTTATTTTGTTTTTTCAAATTCTAGCAAAGTAAAATAGCTTTCTTGTTCTAAGTAAGAAATCATTTTTAGAATTGAACAAGATAACATCAATATTCTTTGACACTTCTGATTTTCTAGTGGCATAAATATAGGAATATCTTTGGCTTCATATTTGAATTGAATTGTTTTATTCCTATTTGTGATGAACATATTAATCACAAAAGTAGCACTGAAAAGGTTATCACTAAGTCAGTATTTTCATTTCTGCCATCCCAGATCTGTCAGTTATACTGTAAGCATTTATCTTCCGTCACTGAAATGGTTTTAAGTCCTGTGGGCATTCGTGACTGTCTGAAGAAATTGGAGCAAGTTTTCAGGACGATCCTTAACTTTGTCTACGTAGACAAAACCTAAAGGATTCTGCAGACACAATGCAAAGTGCCACAGAAAAAAACGGCTGTCAAAAGAAGTTTGTTCAAACTATCCTTAGAACCACATGAGGATCACTTTTGTCTACTTTACCGAAGTTTCTGAGACTGTTGTTTTCTCTCTTGGCAAACTACCTCAGTCTCAATCTCTCTGTCTGTCCATCTCTGTCTGTCCCTCTCTCTGCCATTGTCTCTCTGTCTCTCTTGCTCCCCCCTCTACACACACACACACACACACACACACACACACACAACTTTCTCCTTCAAACTTTCTTTTCTTTAAGACTATTTTTCATCTTAATAATTTCACTCCAACATTTTTACTTTTCCTATGGATTCTGTTCCCTATCTGGAATAAGTCACATGGTTACTAATGGTTAGAAATATACACACACATCCCAAATTGTTTGCATGTCCCAGATCATAAGACTCATGTTGGTTAGGAAAACATATCCTGTTTGGAAGAAGATAAAAGACAGTATTCTTTATATGGCCACCTAATTGATACTTTTGTGCACTCCAGTCATATCTATTATTCTTCAAGATGAATTGATTCTTCACAGGAATATCACTCAGTAAACAGAACTTTGCTGACTGTAACATAGAAAATTCTTGATATTCTCTTATGACTGGGAGTCTCCTAAATAAATGTAAGTCTTCCAAAATTAATGAAATGGAAAGAAGTGTTTTCAACATGTGTGTGAAAATCTACAAAGAGACTTAAAGAAGGTTAAAGATTATTGTGGAATTAGTTCCTGTTTTAATTATATAAATAGTTTAAATGAACAGCTAAGGCAGCTCTAATTGGTCTATATTTAATAGTCATTTGAATTTGCTAAGGATATGAGAAACACTTGCTCCCCCTTACTAAGGGAAAAGACTCCAAATAATACTCTTTTCTTTGAGAAAATGTGGTCTTACAGGAAACTTTCACTCTGTACACTGTATTTCCTTGAAAAGTTTCTAGTAACATTTTCTACATACCTGCGGAAGATGGCATGTCTTTCCACACATCAAGGACTTTCTTGAAAAATTGTTCATTTGCCTCCACAGAGAGAGCTTCAGCATCAAAGGTGAGCATCAGGCCAATTCCCAGGCAATCAGGCAAAATGATGATATTCTGTGGCACAATGATTTCCAAGGTCCAGAATTATACTTTATACAGATTTGTATGTCCAACAATTCTTATCACTACTGTATAATTGAAGCAGCTTGCCTAACCATGAAGAGCAAAATAGGTTCAAAGTGCAGAGAGGAAGGTAATTTCTGTTTTCAAATGAAATAGCATGTTACCCCACTTGGAAAGAGCTGTGTACCTTATGAAATTGAGTCATAATTATTTAAGATTTGTCTTTATATTTAGGAGAATAGTTCAAAAATAAATATATACAAATCTCTAATACAGAGAGATTTCTGTAACCTTCACAAAGTTATAGATGTGGCTTTAAAATACATTTTAATGATTAATGAATATCTTAGTAATTAAAATGTGAACTAAGTAACAAAATATATAAACCTTGGTTATCAACAAACTCATGAAAACACAAAATAGAAAGTCGGCCTAAAATAGTTTGATTTTAAGATCTTATAAGGCACAAGTTCACAATATTTTTCAGGCTTCCTAATATAGGTTATTCCCCTTTTGCAAAAATGTAGGACATTATATCTAATTTTTATATTAGTAAATTATACTCGATGCAAAAATTCAGGAGCATTTCTAAATTTCAGGATTCATAAAATAATGCGATAAAATTTGCTTAAGCTGATACTGTCACACTGACATCATTTCCCTGAGAAAGAAACGATTCTATTTCTCTGTTGTTTTAAATTGCAGAAGAAAAATAAAAGCTCAGAGCTATACTTGCCAGACCCAGCGTACTCAGGCCAAGAGCTTGAGTCCATGTCTCAGCAACAACAATCCTTAAAACTAAAATGGGGATCCAGAGGCGAAAAGCAATTTTAATGCGTTCTCTGGGCACTTGCATGAGCAATTGAACCAGAAAGGAGGTGAAGGAAGAAAACAAAAGAAATTGCGAGAAAGCAGGTTGGCTTGATAAAATCTGTTTATAATAAAACTGGGCTGTTGAGAATCCAGACCGCCTCTGATTTAATTCTCTTGCTTCTCAGATGATTCTGAAGTAACTAGATACTCTTTGCCACACAAAGCTTCTTGTAGCATCCAAGACATTCAGTACATTTACAAAACTATTATTTTCAGTACATTCTACTTTAGAAAACGCCTTCCCTCTCTCTTATATTAGAGGCCTTTCTCTTTTAATGGAGCAAGACTCAAGGGCATTTAGCTAAGTCTAATTTTGAGTATGCCTAAGGTATTCTAATTAGGTCAGAAAGTAATTTTTTAAAACTTAATATTCTCTCATTCTAGCTTTCACACTAATTAATGGATTACCTCAGTAGGAAGTGTATTTTCTTGTGTATAGTTTACATTGGAACACTGGGTTCAAATTTCTACAGTGGCTTTTCAAATAAGTATAGATTTGGACCAATGCTGAAATGTTGAATAAAGACTATCTGACACAACATAAAAACAAGATACAGGAAGCTATAGAAGATGACTAAAGAAAGATATAATATTTGTAGTAAAATGACATCATATTTATATGGCTTTTGATGAAACTGCTTAAGAATTTTCTACATTCTAAGCAGGGTAAGTTTTGTATAAGCACAGGCAATCACTAGGTGATCAGTTAATGATTATTAATATGACCGACATGCTTTAAAATGTTTTCACTAATGTTTTAACAAGTGTTCCACAGAATTTGAGATGTATGATGTAATTTTGAAAGCTATTCAAAATGTCACATGGCTCCACTGGCTTAAAATATTTAGCTTTTCTCCAGGAATTTTTGCATAATGGTAATGTGTTAACATTTCAATTTATCTACAAACTGAGAAACAAAAAAGGGTAAAACATGAGACAGTGTTATGTTTTGTTTGATGTATCTAGATTACTGTGCTGTGGTCAAATTATTTATAAAAAGGTATGTGTAATACTTTTACAAATACCTGTATTTTAGATATTGTGTCATATTTTCACTATTTTATAATTTTTAAAAGAGAATAAATGTACATTTGTTAAAAATAAAAGGAATAAGGGGTAAGAATATATATGATGTGAAAAGAAAAAGAAAGCACATGTATATAGGGACTTTGGGGTTGTGGTGTGGGTAGCAATATGGATAAAAATGAGAATTAACTCATGTCATATACTGGCACAATTCCCCAATGTTAAATGTGATTGTGAGCTGTATATAAAATGTACCAATAAAGAGTTCAATTTGAAAAATAAAAGGAAACAAAGCTTATGTACATAGGAGGCAGGAGGATGTAGGGATGGCAAAGTAATATAAAAAATGAGAATTAAGATGTGTCACATACTGGTACAAGTTATCAATGTTGATTATGATCATAATGTATATATAAAATGTACCAATAAAATAAATTTAAAACATCAAAGAAAATACTGAATCCTTTGATCAGAAATTTCAGGCAACAATTGCTACTATAAGAAAATATTTTATGTTTATTTGCTACATACAACAGTTACCACAATGAAGGAAGTTATATGTAACAATGCTCCAAAAGTGTTTTGCACTGAAAAAAAATCTATTATTGTATTGTGAGGTACAGCGGGCTAAGGCAAAGGTTATGACTTCAAATGTTTCCTAGGACTAATTATTATAATTGCTTAATATGAATGGATAGAAAAATGTCAAATCTCTCTTATCTAAAAGTGGCATGGATCAGTCTCAGTTGAAAATGGCCAGGTAGAAATAAGGTCTGAGACTTGAATCTTCTTCAATAGAAATCCAAAATTTAAATGTAAACATCACTGATTAAGAACAAGCAAAGAGAACAAAAACTTTGTATCAGGAAAGCAAAATATCTGAATCAGACTAAGAAACAGTTACTGGTATGTGTTTACTCATGATCACTTTTTGGTGTTGTGTAGTTGCCTTTTAGTTCCCCAATCCAGGATAAATTATGTATTCATATGTTTACACCTTTCAGCATGTTGCTATGTAGGAAGTCATAAGACCGTTGGACGATCATTTGTATGGATGTGAAGGTATTAACTTACGTTTATTGGCAAGACCACATCAGACACAACTTCGGATTCTACATCGATGAGGTGATATCCATTTTCTGAACTGAAAGAAATCTTCAATCTTTTTTCAGAATCACTAGCCAGGTCAACAGTCACTGGCTTATGATCAAGATTTGAAAATACCTGAAAATATAACGCAAAGTATGACCAAAAGGCTGACAACTGACATTTTGCTTAAGGCAAAAATTCTCCCATTCCTTTCTAGGCTTATGGGTTTGTCAAACCCAGATAGATTTTTTTAAGTAATATATTGTGTTTAAAGATCTATATGGAGCTTTCGTTAGGTCTGTCACTCTAACAAAAGTATAATTATAGTTAGGTTCTAAATATTGTTTTCCTTTCAAATGTCAAATTGCCAGTGCTTCTCAGAGCTTCACAGCACCCTGAGTTTTGCTGTAAATTCCTTGCCTTGAGCTTCAGCACTTGAGGGGGCTCTTCTAGATCAGCTGACTGGACTTTTGCCACTATCTGTATGTGACACTTATGTGGAACAGATAATGTGAAATAGGAAGAAAAGTTTCAAAGGGGAAGGAGAAGAAGAGGATGGAGGAAAGGAAAGAAGAGGAAGGAAAAATAGGAGAAAAAAGGAAAAATGGAAACAAAGCTTTTATAAATAGGGAGGGATGGAGAGGTGGAAGAGAGGGCAGGAGAATGGGAAATTCTATATCAAGAATCACGATATGTCATGTACAGGTACAAATTCCCAATGATGAATGTGATCATGATGTATACCTAAAATATGCCAATGAACTTAATTGAAAAAAATAAGACATACAGTGTCCTTTATAGCCTACTGATAGATTGAAGCATACTTGCTAAAAAAAAAAAAAGGTTAGACATGTAAACCTATTATCAGTGGGGTGTTCTGTAGGCTTTATGGTTTGTAGTCCAAAGACACAAAAAGCCAAACAGGATTCCCTGCCAAGATCAGTTCATGGTGCAGGACTGAGAACCACAGGATTCATCATACTAGAATCTTGAGGTGGGTTTCAAGAACTGGAGTGAGGACTTGGTTAGGAACTGTGTATTCGTTTAGTAAGACTGCTGGTTCATTTCTCTTTGATTTCTGTCTTCCTTATCAGGTAGCTGTGACCAGTAAGCTGACACTTGTGAGTGAACCTATTTCCAGATAATGACAGCTGAGATCAAGTCAGTGATGTAATTCATGTCAAGGCAAATGAAGGCTTTTTATATAGTAATCTGTGCTACCTATAAAAACTATAATTATTGTGGTTTTGTTTTGTTTTGTTTTGTTTTGTTTTACAGTACCAGGGATAAAACTCAGGTCCTTGTGCTTCAAAGGTAGGCATGGTACCACTGAGCTAAATCCCCAGCCCTGTAGCTATTATGGAAATAATCCTTAAGAAGTACTCATAATAAGTAGCTCATCTTTACTGTGATATTTTGGCCTAAAAAACAAACCATATAAACAATTTTAAGATGCAAAAGTTTTTCATGCATACCTTGTAGTGGTCTATCAGACTGAGTTTTTACTTGTGCTTTATAAAAATTGATCCATGTACTAGCCAGTTCAGTATTATCTGGAACATTTGCTAAAAAATATACCTTTTCAGGCCTCACTCCACAGCCACTAATTCAGTGTGAGATTGGATCTGAGACTAAATGTTTAGCATATGCCTCAAATAATTCTGATATATATATATGATATATATGATATATATATAAAATTGATATATATATAATTCTGATATATATAATATACATTTTATATATATAATATTTAAAGCTATATGACTTTGTAGAATGTTGCTATTTCGTCAACCAGCACATTTATTCATATATATGTATTTGTGGAATAAATATAAAATAGTCCTACTTGAGTGGAATTCTGGAACAGTCCAATTGTTTAGAGTTTTCAATTTGATGTGATATGATTAGAAAATCAGCAGCACTTTATCTGAGACACTAAATGGTTACCTTCCACGAATAAGCCATTGAAACTAAGGTAAATCATAATAAACATGGAAGGACTACAAGTGAGCCTAGCTGTCATGTATCACAAGAGTTGTAGAGAGAAATTTATTTAGAATCTTAAGTTGTAAGCAGTGTAGACCCACTCTTTCCCCTATCACCATCTATTGTAGTCATAGTAAATAAACCAAAGATTTTTGTCTTTCCTCCTTCCTGTTCTGATGGGCTCCAAACTTTTCTGTTTCTTTCCTCTGCTCCCTACCATCTCCCTAAGAGAGAGTAAGGATTCTCTCATATTCAAGTCCGTACCGTGGCACACAAAGCCTGTGTCTGATCCTCTGAAAAAGAACATACTCATGCTGAGTACAGGAAATGGGTGGAGCAGTTTGCGAGAAGGATCTGTAAGAAGGGTGGTGATGTTGGGGTCAGAGATTTTCCTCACACTCTCCCTTGCTCGGATACTTGCATATTGTTTCAAAAAAGGTTAAAAATGGCTAAATGAAAATTACTGACATGATATATTCAAATTGGGTCAACTGTTGAAGAATGGTTTATATTGCATCTGTATCCAAAAATACTGTTTTGTTTACTTTTCTTCTGCAAACAAAAATGGTATGATCCGAAGGAAACGGAGATCACTCACTTTAATAGCAGTGCTTTCATCAAAGGACTTTGATGCCCATGCATAAAGGTGAATTGATGATTTCAAAGCAATTGCTATGTATGTTGTTTCTTCATGTTGGACTACAATGATAAAATAAAAAGAAGTAACAATGCCACAGATTTAACACGAGCACTCAAGTGTTTGCATTTGTTATTGAAAATATCATAACCACAATGTAAGAGCAAAAGCTGTATAGAATTTTTAAAAAGCTACTTGTTTACAATTTGATGGCCCTTTAAAATAATAAGATTATTATATAATTTTGTGGAGTGTATTAAGCTTTAAGAGTATTTTAAGTTGTACACTGGATACTGTAGAGCACTGATGAAAAAATTTAAGACCTAAATAAATGGAAAAACTTTTCATGTTCATACGTGGTTACACATAACATTTAAAGATAGCAACACTATCCAAACAAATTTCTATAGATTCAATAGGGTACCGATTCAAATTTCAATGGCCTATTTCTGTGGAAATGAAAGGACTACTTCTAAATTTCAAGTGGACATGCAAGAGATTCTGAAGCACCAACACAATCTTGAAAATAAAAGTCAAACTTGGAGGACTCATATTTCTCGACTTCAAAACTATAGCTATAGTAATAAAAACAATATGGTGAGGACATCAGCCTAGCCATACAGATGAATGTATAGAATTCACAGTCAACAAAGATACCCATAAGTCCATAGTAAATTGTACCAAAACCATTTGGTAAAGAAAAACAGTGCACAACAATGACGCTGGAAGAGCTGGATCTCCACGTGCAGAAGAATGAAGTTGGAACCTACCTCGCACCACATACACTAATTAACTCAAAATGGATCGAAACTCTAAATGTAAAAACTAAAACTTTAAAACTCAGCAATTAATATGTACACAACTCTTTGTGATCTTAAATAGGTCATGTACTCATATTTGCTAAAATAAAGTATAAGGATCGAAGGAAAAAACTAGATAAATTGGGAAACATCACATTTAAAAACTTATGTGCATCAAAGGACACAATTAAGAAGTTGAAAGTATAGCCTATGGGCTAGTAGAAAATATTTACAAACCACACAACTGATAAAGGCCTAGTAAACAGAATATTTAAAGAATTCTTGAACAATAACTATAGGACAAACCAACTAAATATAAGGAAGTAGTTATTCTTTCAAGGATGATAAAAGAATAACTGCTAAATATATGAAAAGATGCTCAACAGTATTAATCACCAGGAAACTTCAAATCAAAACTACTACTTATATCCCAGTAGGATGACTAGATTCAAAACATAAACATCTACAAATGTTCAAAAGGATGTAGAGAAAATGAGTCCTCTCATGTTACTAAACAGCAAGGTGAAATGGTACGTGTACTTTGAAAACATTCTAGCATTACTATCCAAAAGAAAAGAAAATATGCATGCTTACATACAAAAACATTCATATATACAGTGATATATACAAATATCAATACCAGAATTATTAGTAGTAGCCCAAAAGAAGAAGGCATGGAAATGTTTATCAACTGAGGTATGGATAAGCAAAAAGTGAGTTATCTGTGCAAAATCATTATATAATACATGAATTGTATGATGTACTTTGGAGAAACCTTAGAGACATTATGCCAAGTGAAAGAAATCTGTCACGAAAGACATGATGCACGGCTCCATTTATAGTAACTGCCCAGAACTGACAAATCTTATAGAGAAAGAAAATAAATCAAGAGCTATCTGGGACTGCAAGAGGAGCAGGGAGAAGACACAAGGAAGGGAATGGGAATGTCCGCTAATGGACCCTGCTGGTTGTTTTGGGGATTCAAACTAGAGCACAGTGATGCTGTAGGACTCTGTAATGCTATAAACCACTGACTGGTTTCAACTGGCATATTCTATAATACCTGACTTATTCAACAGGACAATCTCTTTATTTTTTTTTTCTGCTTTTGAGACAGGGTCTCGCTTTGTAGTTCAGGCTGGCCCTGAGCTCACTATGGTGCTCAGGCAAGCCGCCGCGAACTCAGCAATCCTCCTGTCTCTGCCTCCCGAGTGCTGGGATTACAGGCGTGAGCCACCACGTCCGGCATTGTGGTATGCAGGCAACAGGACAATTTCTTAATGGAAAATAACAAGTACTTTCTTGCTCTTAGTCCTTCTGGTTCTTATGGACTATGTTGTGTTATCAGACAGATTTATACTTTGCATTAAATGCTTTCTTGCTTAGAACACATCTGTCCTCTTTCTGCCTTCCTCCCACTCTCCCTTCCACTCTCCCTCCCTTTCTCCTTCCCTCTTACTTTCCCTTACTCCATTCTTCCTTCCCTTTCTCTCTTCTTCTTTCCCACTCTCCTGCCTCCCTCTTTGTAACCCTCCTTCTTTCTTTCCCTCTCCCTTATAGCTTACTCTTTCATTTTCTTTTGTCTTGGTCCTAGGTCAAAAGAACACGATTCACAAATCCCCAGCAAGAAAAGGAAGTGTTTTAGTTAAGCAAACACTTCCTATACATTTAATGTAGGACAACAATTGTTGCTTTTTCATTGTTTTGTGGATCTTGGAAGGTTATGAAAATATATGCAAGTATGATTCATAAACTGGCCCTCCTTTCTAAACATACTACCACTGCACTTGTCAATGGTACAAATATCTATTAATTATTCTGAATGATGGAGTAGATTATAATAGGACCAGTCAGGAATACTGTTGTTAAAACATCTGTTTTTGGGCCAGAGATTTAGCTCAGTGGTTCTGGCCCCTGCCTCGCAAGTGCAAGGTCCTGAGTTCGATCCCCAGTAACCACATAAAATGCTGGGCTTGGTGACTCACGCCCACCAGCCATCAATACCACATACCACAGTGCCAGGCATGGTGGCTCACGCCTGTAATCCCAGCACTCGGGAGGTAGAGACAGGAGGAATGCTGAGTTCCAGGCTTGCCTGGGCACCATAGTGAGCTCAGGGCCAGCCTGAACTACAAAGTGAGACCCTGTCTCAAAAAAAATTCCAGGCCGGAGATTTGGCTCAGTGGTTCTGGAGCCTGCCTCGCAAGCGCAAGGTCCTGAGTTCGATCCCTGGTAACCACATACAATGCTGGACTTGGTGACTCACGCCCACCAGCAATCAATACCACATACTACAGTGCCGGGCGTGGTGGCTCACGCCTGTCATCCCAGCACTCAGGAGGCAGAGGCAGAAGGATTGCTGAGTTCGAGGCTTGCCTGGGTTACATAGTGAGCTCAGGGCCAGCCTGAACTACAAAGTGAGACCCGGTCTCAAAATAAAAATCTATTTTCTTGCCAAAAGCACAGATTTATAAGACTGTTAGCTTCATAACTATTATTGAACTCAAAAGTTACAAGTTGGTAGGAACTAGTTCTGCAGTATAATCTCCTGAACAACATGTGGGGTATTTTTCACCTCCAAGGCTATCACACTCACATAATATCATTGGAAAGAAGCAGTGATATCCAGAACTAAGAGCAACAGTCCCTGTATATAATGCTTACATTTCAGGGGTATTAATTCCCCCTTTTAGTGGTGTATGTGTACATATCCACGAGTTCTAGAATGCACCATAGATATTATGAAATAGTAAATATTCAAAGGGAAATGTGGTTTTGGCCATGGGTAATGAGGGGGAAAGGAAAAAAATTCATGGTAAAAAAGGAAACAAAGCTTGTGCATATATGGGTGGGGAGTTGTAGGGGGGGTAAGGGAAGGGGAAAAATGAGAATTAAGTCATGTCATATACTGGTACAAGTTTTCAGCGATGAGCATAATTTTGAAGTGTATATATAACAGATCAATAAATAAGTCAAAATTAAAAAAGTATTCTGTAAAGATGCTTTACATGCAGAACAAAAATGGTTAGGCATGTCAGAAATACTTGGTTGCAACTCATATAATCTACTTTGAACTATCTTCTATGTGCCAGTTCTTGATCTGAAAATGAGCGTGGAGGGATATAAGAAGGCTGAGAAGAGTGGAGATTTGCTTCATAAACTGAATGATATTACTACCTAAGTGACAGCTGAAAGCAGGATTCTGAGATGTTGGAGTTGGTACTTTGCTGTGTTACTTCACAGTGGGGGGCAGTAAAGAGATAAAGTCAGTACAGACATTCTCTAATCACACAAAATGGTGAATACATAATTAGTATTGAGAGTGGGAGCCAGAGGATCACAGAAACATTTTCTTTTTGACTTATCAAAGTTTCTGGTTTTTACTAAAAGGAGTTCTATTTTATTGCTGTTCTAAAGAAATATCAAGTCTCTATAGATTGTTGAAGATATATCAGAAGCAGTTATAGCAGCATAAAGGCAGGAAAATACCAGTTCAACTGGGACATTTGCTGTGCTTCATAGAGGAGAGAAGGTGAAGAAGTACATGAAATTTAACACCAATAGCTATTCAGCCAATCAGATATTTTCTCATTAACAGGCAAGACTGTATCAGAAAAGAGCCATCTCAATGAAATTCACCCATCCTTCCATGTAAAGTGGCAACGCTTTCCTATTTCTCCTTTCCACTTCTTAAGTATGTATTTCACTCAAAAAAAGGAAATGTTATCTAATTAGAGTAAATATGAATGAGACATACGGACACTGAAGTGCTCACAACCAGTCAACTTATCAATAGCTTTGCAAGTTTTTTCTGTCTTCAACATTTCTTGTTGTCTTTTTTTACTGCCTGGGTCGTTATTCAAAATTTTGTTCCTCAGCCAAGTCAAATGATACACTCGAAGTCTGTTCTTATGACCTGACAGATGAGAAAAGATGCATTTCAGTTCCAGCTATCTTTTCATATCTCAGAAAAACTAAACAGTAAAGATACTTCACCTTTTTAACCAAACATACCCATTAATGTAAAGAGCATATTTTTTTAAAACTACATTCAATCAGAATCTTCTCTTCCAAACTTGGAAAAATGCAGCAAAATATACCTTAGTGTCACAGTTCTAAGTGATAAAGTACTATCTAGCTACCCATGTGCCCTTCTGAAGTGGGATCTTAAGTGCTTCTTTGAAACAAGTTATGACTGCCACTGAGCAAACAAGAGAATCACTACCGATCCGTGTAGCTCTTTACTAAGTCATTATTCCTCTGCAGTTCAGAAAACTAGGAGCTATCCCTAATAACATGTGTGGATGTGAAGAATGTCTCAACGTTAACTGGTTAGGCCTTAAACCCATGAAGATAGATCTCTTTGGTATCATTCTAGCATGCTTGTAACATAGTTGACAATTTATTATTTCTTCTTCAACCCAATTTATCTTTTTATTCTAAGTATTTTAATGATATTAAAGTTTGCTGCTACATGATATTAATACATATGTTGAGGTACACATTGTTCAGTGATCAATTTAGGACAGTTAGCTTAAACTACACCTTTCAAACTTAACTTTAAACCATTAATATTTTCATATAGTGAATATATTCTAATTACTTTCCTCTCTTTTAAAATTGATAATGTGCTATTGTTTATTACACACACCCTACTATTCCACAGCACACCAAAATTAACTTCCCCTGTACTCTTGTAATGTTGTACCCATTTCTCTACCTCCTTCCTTTTCTCCTACCCTCTATTTAATCCGGTTTCACTCAGTGAAACTCAAGTTATATGAGATCAACTCTTCCGATATGACATGAGTCAGATCACATCTTAATATTAATTCTTTAATTGGAATTTATTAAATCCCACCAAACTCATACAATTTATTCAAGAAACAAAGGACATTAAAGTCATCCATTTCCATCTCTACACAATGATTTACATTTAATTTTCTTATTAGTTTTTGAAGTTCATTATAAAAATCTTGAATCCCAACAGCAAGATTCTCATGTGATTAATCTTTGATATGTTTTAAATAAAATATCTAAAATAGTATTAGGGTTTAGATATCTATGTCATAGATATCTATGTCTATGACTGTTCTGTTCTCAGATTGTTTAATAAATTACAACATTTTCCTATGCTGATATACTCAGTACTATTTAATATGAAAATATTTCATATTTAAGAGAAGCTCAAACATTAAGGAAGGCCACATTTAGGTTAAAAAATAAAGAAGTGAAAGAAAATATTTGATCATAAAAACAAGAAAAGGAAACAAAGCTTATGTATATAGGGGATAGCGTCTTATAGGGAGGGCAGGGCAATGGGAAAATGAGAATCAAGATGCATCATGTACAGGCACAAATTCTCAATGTTGAATGTCATCACAATATATCTAAAATGCACCAAGAAACCTAATAAAGGAAAGATAATATTTAAAAAATCTGTGTTTTAAGGAAATCTGTTAGTCATATATATAGTTTCTAAACTACCCAGGTGTTTTCAAAAACTAAATATTGCCTCTGTGTACCTCAGATAATTATAAATGAATGGCCTTGAAACAGCATTTAAAAAATCATGATGCCTGAGCAACTTGTAAAGGAGTTTCTTCCGTAAACAAAATATGAATCAAACTTAATCATAGTTTAGAACGTGTATAATCAGTGTGTAACATGGAAATATTCATACTAGCCTTTAGTATAAATACCTATTGAATGTAATAAAATACTTTAATATAATGATTAACATGGTTTACTCAGTAGCTGAATGATTTTTTTAAATTTTACCTCGCCTTTTTCTGTCATCTTTGCTTATAAGCAGATTTAATGTGATTCATTTCTGACCACAAGTCGTGACTAATAATCTCAATCACTCTCACACTTACTTACTTGCTATTTTATACTGAATGGTTTAGGTCTCTGATTATTCCAAAATAAAAAATGCATCTACTGAGTGGAAAGTGTGTAGAGGTCTTGAGCGGACCAACACTGTTTTTAGAATGTGCTTGTTATTCATAACAAATACATCCATTGTGGCTGGTTGATACATGTACATGGGACATCCTAATACTTTTTGTAAGAAAAAAATTCTTCCCTTCACTCCCCATTTGTTGGTCTGCTCCCATCTGCAAAAGATCTGTTTGCTACTTCTTATCTCTGCTTTACTTTGATTTTTAATATATTTATACTTTAGATCTGTCACATAAGACAAATGATAAGATACATGAGCTTGTGTGTCTAATATATTTCACTTACTATTATGGATTCAAGGTGCATCCAGGGAAACTTTTTTTTTTTTTTTTTTGAGACAGGGTCTCACTTTGTAGTTCAGGCTGGCCCTCAGCTCACTATGTAGCCCAGGCAAGCCGCCTCAAACTCAGCAATCCTCCTGTCTCTGCCTCCCGAGTGCTGGGATTACAGGCATGAGCCACCACGCCCGGCACTGTGGTATGTGGTTTTGATTGCTGGTGGGCGTGAGTCACCACGCCCAGCATTGTATGTGCTTACCGGGGATCAAACTCAGGGCCTTGCACTTGTGAGGCAGGCGCCGGGACCACTGAGCTAAATCTCCGGCCCATGGGGAAACCATTTTTATAAAAAAAAAAAATTTAAAGGCCCTAGTGATAAGACTGTGCCAGGACTAGCTCTCTTTCTAACCCAAGTATGTGTCCATTTTGGTTTCTTTTTGCTGCTGTTGTTTTGCTTCTAATACATAACAAGAATAGTGTGTGATGAATTTTGGTGTTGTGTGTCTGTGTGAATGTATATAAACTGGAGGTATGAAATTTTTAAAGGATATTCAGAAAAAAAAAAACAGCAAGGATGCAAATGGTATGTTTTTCTTATCCATAATCTGGGTCAAGTGGATTGCAATGAAAAGAAATTAGCTTAAGTTGTAAGCGGATATTTAAAAAATACAAGTAGGAGAAGCTAGTGACCCAATTAAATGTTATATTTAAAGTGTTTGTATGAGTACCTTCATTTGACAAAGTCCCTAACCCAGTTTGCAACTTAATTAATCTGTGTAATTACTCAGCTAATTTTAGTATTTAAACAAACCAGAGATGGTAATCAGGAAATTGAGTTGCTCCACGACTTGAATCTGGCGGAATGGTCTTCGCTTTATAAGTTTAGTAATGTTTGCCGTTCCACTTCTGTCCAACAGACACAAATTAGATTTGGTTCCCAGCAGCAAATTGACTCCTGTTTAGATTTGAAAGTACTACATTAGTTCAGATTATCTGTTGCAATTGCACTGACATTATAATTTTTATACTTCAGTGTCATAATCTATATAAAGGTGACTTTTATAATTTAGGCTAACATTAATTTCATACTGCAGTTAATTTCAGGCTGTGTAGTCTAGTAGTACACATTTCACTGAACTATATGAAAAGAGAAGATAATACTCTGTAGCAATATTCTACAGCTTGTTGACTGCTTCACCATCTTACAAATTAAATATATATATTTAATATATATTTTATATATAATATATTTATATATACCCTTTAGTAGTGTCCCAAAGCTTTTTATAGTCAGTCAATTCTTTTACAGAATATTTTAAAAAATCTTTAGTCTAGCATGTATAAATAATTAATTTTAGTTCATTTCTCATTCCTAGCTATAGCAAAAAATTTTCTTTTTTGAGACAGGGTCTTGCTTTGTAGTTCAGGCTGACCCTGAGGTCACTATGTAGCCCAGGCAAGACTTTAACTCAGCAATCCTCCTGTCTCTGTCTCCTGAATGCTGGGATTACAGGCATGAGCCACCACGCCTGGCTACCTTGCTCTATTTTTTTTTTTTTTTT